>BMAO01002300.1:0-134128 GCA_019973975.1 Trichonephila clavata | reverse complement strand
TTATTTTTACCATTATCTTTAAATACAGTAATCTTCAACATTTACGGTCATGGTCCTTTCTTCGTACACTTGTAATCATAGGTAGTCGCTGTGTGAGGTAACTTCCATATGTTAGACATAAATGTGAACCGGTGAATTTTTAATTGAATTTTTTGACAATGGATAATTTATTTCGATGAATGACATAAAATCTGAATTTTTTAGCTGAATATCATGTTTGTAAAATGGCAGAATATTTTATATAAATACATACATAAATTTGTAAAAAGTATTTTTGAAGGGAACTAAAATGCTTTGCAAGTATATAAAATAATAAGTTTAAAAAATGTTGAACAAAAAACATTTCTAAGTGCATTGATACTAGTTTTATCTATATTCGGTGAACGAGTACAAAAGCAAAAGGGAAATATCAATCAAAATTGCATAGTTCTCAAAATTAAATGTTTAAAAATTCATTTTTCATTCTATTTTATCTTTTTTTTTAAAATTTTACTTTCTTACTATAACCGCGGCCCTTTATTCGATTACAAAACAAATGCCATTACGAACAATAAACTTGAAGCAATACTGTCTGAATCATATTTTGTCATTCTGTCTGCGCAAGCGTTGTAGCATCGATGGTCACCATTTTCGCTCTATCAGACTATAAAAAAAACTGAAACATTGAATAGAGTAAAAAAGCCTGCACACAAAGATGGATTAAAAAAAAAGAGAAGGAATTTGATTGATTAGAATAGATTCATGCAAACGTTTCCAAAGTTTGAATGAATAACTAAGACTAATGATGTCGAAGAATTTCGACATTTGTCACCTCATGAATGGGCTAATTTAATGCACCCCATTATGACGTCAGTTCTTGATTTCTGTTCCAAATACGCTTGAATCATACATGTGTTGAGTGTAAAAAGTTTCTGTTAAAAAGTCATTTTTTTTTAAAAATTTTTGTTCAAAAGGTGTATTGTTCGTACGAATTCTTTTTTTTTTGTATTTGAAGAATTATTTAAATTAGAATTCATAATATAATTAAACATTGAATACCGATTAAACTAAGATAATTATTTTAGATAATGAAGAATTAGTTTATAATGTGTTGCTTCAAATATCTGTTATGTGTTCAAGTAATAAATTTTCACTTATGTTCATCTTCAAATTTATTATTTGAAATATTAAATGATACTTGACAATGAATGCTTGCTTCATGCTTAACAATGGGTTGCTTATTATTTTTAAAAAAAAGTTTTCGCGCATAAAAATTACTTTTACGTTATGTACTTTTCATGAATTTAACTTTTTTCCTTAACATTTATTTTTATAAAAATTATACTTTTGCTTACAATAACTAGTTTAAATGTTTTGATACGCATTCATCAAACCTTTAAAATGTGAACGAAAAATAATTGTTTTATATACTTGATGTATAAAACACGAATCGGAAAATATATCTTGTGCTATTATAATGGCGACAATTTTTATTCGAAAATGATACGTTGTAATTAAGATCCTGTATCTAATAAGTTATTTCATTAAAAAAGCTGAACTAAAACTTAAATACAATTATTTCTAGCATGGTTATCTTGTTGGTGTTATTATCCTACTCGATCGACAGTAGAATCAGATCGATACCCACGAAATTCATCGTGGCAAGAGGCTAGTTGTGCGCCTGTCATTAGTCGTAGCTTTGAGCACTAAACAATTGACAGTACCATTTGTGTGTGACTCGGTTCCACCCCAAATGTAAGAAGGGAGTCTCTCACTTTTTTGCCCCTTGTACCAACTTTACAAGTGGACAGGCGGCTCGACGAATATTTACTAGATTGCCCCCATGCCACACGAAGGCACTATACATTTACAAACACCCATGCCTTCTCCGGAACTCGAATCCTACCTTACGGTACAGCAATCAGCGTCATTAACCACTATGCTGGATGAGGGGGGCTATAGTTATTCTAATATTAATTTAATAATTATATGTTGATCATTTCAACTACGCTACCAAGGCAACAAAACTATCTGAGTCAAAAATGGATCCTGTTAATATAATATTTGACCCGTTTCAAATATGATTTTTTTAAAGAAATTGCAAGTAGTTGACCTGCTTGTGAAACATTCTATTCGAAAAGTAATAATTGCATGAAACAGCTGAAACGTAATATCATGAATTAAAAATTCATTTTTATCGTATCTGAGTTCTAATTAGAGTTGCGATTTTTTTTGGAACGTAAGCGTTGAATTTAAGGATTGATATTCATCGTCTGATAAAATTTGAATAAGTAATTCTGTTTAACTGCAAGGCATTTCTTTAATTCGTAAATAATTATAATGTTAGCATTCGATTATTTCTGGTTTGTTTCCTTTACAAAAAATGTCGTTACTGATCAAGTTAGTTTTGAATAAAATTTTCATTGGCATTGAATGATAATAATCTCGAGGCTCTAGAAATACCTAAAACGATTGGCTGTATCAATCAATCTGTATTTATTTTTTATACTTTTTTATACCTTTAGAAGTAACTTTGATGTTCCACTATTAGATGGGGTTTGATGTGTTTGAAGTATATGAACTGAAAGAAAGCTACTTTTAATCTCCCAATCCGGAAATATATCTTTTCTGAGACGCATTCATTAAAACTGGCGTTTTGTGACACAACTAGATCGGTCGCATTTACACACTTCCGGATCGTAGCTTTATCGCCAGATGTGTGTACTATATTTCCTGGTATTCATTCATCTGGGAAAAGAAAATGTGGCATTAATCAGCATGTTGGAAATCTAATTTCTGATGTGCATAATTCAATTTAGTGCACACAAAAAAAAGCTGCATACACTGATCGAAAATGTCATCGGTAATGTATTATGCTATTGGTCAATTCATCAAAAAAAAAAGATGTCTTCAAATGTTGCAACATGCAGCCTATAATGCAAAACTGTTCTTAACATGTACAATCTCTTGTTCGCGCATACGATGACAATTTGGGAGATGAATTTTGATTTGGCGATGTTTTTTTGATTTAGTAAAATTGTGTGTGTGGTCGACGTATAATGCGTAAGTACCATAAAATCAAATTTCTGGATAATTCAAACTAGGAAAAAAAGTCAAAAACCTCAAAAATTTTCTTTTCTTCTACACAATGAATCATCTCTCCTTATGGTTTAGCTTGATTTTTTACTCGGGGTGAGAAGATTTTAAAGTGCATTAATCTCTATGTTATACAAAGACTTAAGTCGGTAAGATTGTTAAAATCACGAGCTTTATGATTGGAGCTTAAAATTGAGGAACTGAGTCATGGGTTTGAATCCACAAATTTAAATTTCTCTAAAGATTTATGACAATTACAACAGCCGAGAAGTTATAGTTGTTATGGATGGCTTGGTTGCAACCGAATTGTATGTTTGAATCCTGATCCCACTTAAGATCCGTTATGTGGCTGGACTGAAGCACGTTTAATATATTGAGGCTCAAAGCCATCGCTTGATGTAGTGACAGAAGCATGGAGATGGGGCTCTTACTCAGTTATTGTCCTCGCCATTTGAGCATGGTTCACAATTACAAGGTACGTTTCCATGACTTTTGGAATGCTTCTATGTGCGACGTTAATAAGTGCCCGTGGTAGCCTAGTGGTCAAGGTAATGGTCTCGTGGCTGGCGTGTCATGAGCTCGAGCCCGGTACCACTGAAGACCTGCCGTGTTGGGGAGCGATACACGTTAAGTCTGTCGAGAACTCAAGCGTTCTCCAGATGGTGTGGTGTGGTGGTTATTAGAGGGGGGATACCAGCTCTTTCATCGTCCTCGTCACTTGACTATGCTTCAAAATTACGAAGTCTGTCATCAAAAGCCCTCGTGTAGCTGAACAGTGCGACGCGTTAATATTCACTCATTCATTCTTGTTCCTTCTTGCGTGGCCTTAAAAGGCACTAAGTAAAAATAATATAAAGCGGAATTTTCCCATTCAATTAATATATTTATTATAAATATATCCCTCTAACAGAGGCAAATATGACACTTACCCAAAGCAATATTTACACATCAGGATTCGCCATTCCATCTTTTAATTTCGAAATACAGAAATTTATATTGTAATTGTTACAGTCTGTCAAAAAAGTATGGGCACAATCTAACAGTTCATAGATTTTTATTGTAATATTTTACTTAAACATACAAATGAAACCAAAAATAAATGAAGTAAATGTTATTTGTGTAAATACATGTAACAGAGAGGGTGGTGTCTAGGGGTATATTGAATGAAAAAGACGTTTAGGTTTAAGGATATTTAATGACATCTACAGGTTGTTAAACCTGACTAGGCGTGCGCTGCTGGGACAAAAAAGGTAAGTGTATTCCTTCTCCCACTTACATCCGGGGTTTACAGAGAGTGGCGCTGGTGTCGCCTGAGCGTATACAACACTCGTCCATCCTGATGTGGTCGGTCCCCGACCAGGCTGGAAAATATGCAAGTAAAAATTATACAAATACTACAACTGAAAAGAAAAAAAAGATTAAACAAATTTTTAAAGTTCAAATTTTCTTGAGTATATAGAGAAAAAAAAATAAAGTCATTAGAGTTCTGGAAAGAAAAGTCTTAGAGATTATCCCATGGTTTCATCAGATCAGCAGATGTGGATATCAAATTCGGGCCTTCTTGTCTTCCTATTTTCTTTACATCGTACCTGTCGTTTGGACGAACTTTCACGACTTCATATGGGCCAAAATATTTTGGTCGCAATTTCACACCTACTCCAAACTGGGTTTTCTTGATTGCAATTATGTCACCTTCTTTGTATTTCTTGCTTCTTTGCGATGTTTATTGTAGTGTAGTCTACTTTTTTCTTGTAATTTCAGGATATTGGATTTGGCATCTTCTCTCATTTGTTGTTTATTCTGTAAAGATAATTGAAAATTTTCTTCCTCGAGAATGGCTTTGATTTTGATGTCATCTTTATTTTTCATTTTGACGCCTGTTAAAAGTTCAAATGGTGTATATTTGGTGGCTATGGAAACAGTGCTGTTAATTATTCGTTGAACTGATGATACGTGTTTATACCATTTATTGGGATCTTCAAGTGAAAGCTTTGTTAGGACTGATATTAACGTTGCATGAATTTTTTCTACCTGACCGTTCCCACGCGGTACACCTGTTGTGATTGAAATAAACTCGATATCTTCATCCTGACAAAATTTCTGAAATTCTGTAGAAGTGAACGCTGTTTCTTTGTCTGAAATTATTCGTCTGGGACTTCCAAAGGTTACTTGTTGTAATTTTAATTTGTCTAAAGCATCGTTAGGTGAAGGAGACTTTACAGGATAAATCCACAGAAATTTGGTGAAAGCATCAATGACAGTAAAGATAAATTTGTAATTTTTGTTGGTACTTGGGAGTGGACCCAAAAAGTCAATATGGTAGGTATCAAGTGGAATGTCACCTTTTGGTTATGGGATGTAGAAATCCTTCTCGTTTGCCAAATTTTTTGGATGAAAGAATGCAAGGAATACAATTTGCAACTAATTTAATTTTAGTAAGTTCAGCTTGAATTTCCTTTCCGAAAGCACATGTTAATTGAACAGTTCCTAAAGATTTTGTTTCGGCTGGAATGAGGGAGGATTTCACACACACAATATTCGCTCCCGAATCGATTAAAGTTTTCATGATTTTATCATTAACAAAAATACTTTCGTATTGCAATTCATGTAAGGATTCATTAAACATTTTACCTTCGACTTTACAAACAGGACCGTGATTTGAATTAGGTCTAGAATTGAAATGAGTTTCGTTTCTGTGAGAACCACTACGCGGGTTATTTGTTGAAGTGTTTGGTGAATAATTTGTGAAATTTTTATCACGAGAGTTGTAGCGATTAAAGCCCTGAGACGAGCTATATTTTTGTTTACTGATCATACGACGGTTGATGGTGTGTGTTGTCGGAATACGACTTTCGCTTTGCTACGAAGAAAACATCGCATTCCCTAGCCAATTCAGTAGCCTTAAACCAAGATTCGTTTTGGCGTATCGCGATATGTTGTTGCGTTTCTCAATCGAGGGTGGAAAATAATTTGTCGGCTATCATTAGCTCACACAAAGTTTTAAAATCATTCGCATTACGAAGTTTACAATAATATTCAAAAGAACTTGTTAGTCGTGACGAAAACTGTAAGTGCGATTCGTTTGGCAATCGTTGGGCCCTACGGAAATTAATTAAGCATTCTTGTGGGGTTGGTTGGAATTCTCGTAAAATAATGTGTTTAACTTTCTCGTAATCTTGGAGTTCGTTTTCGGGGATATAAAGTAAAATACTGTTAGCTTTTTCACCGAGAATATTAATTAAGATCTCTGATTTTAATTCCTGTGGAACATTTTTGGTTGTAAACGCACGTTCAAGTGAATGAAAAAATAAATTATAATTTTCAGGTTTAGAAGGAACTGGCATACTAAGGGTCTTAACGGATTTAATGAGACTTTCTAAAAGGTTAGTTGACGGTGTTTCGAATGTTGCAGTAGTATTGTTTGAATTATTAGAATTTATAGCGTAGTTTATTTTCGCGATTTCAATTTCTTTTTCAAGTTGAATGATTTTTTGGGCCGTTTGCTCTGCTTCTTTTTTCTCTAGTTCTGCTTGGTTTTTTTTTCTGATTCTGCTTGTTTTTTTTTCTGATTCTGCTTGTTTTTTTTTTTTCTGATTCTGCTTGTTTTTTTTTCTGTTCTGTTTTTTTTTTTCTGATTCTGCTTGTTTTTTTTTCTGATTCTGCTTGTTTTTTTTCTGATTCTGTTTTTTCTGATTCTGCTTGTTTTTTTTTCTGATTCTGTTTTTTTTTTTGATTCTGCTTGTTTTTTTTTCTGATTCTGTTTGTTTTTTTCTGATTCTGCTTGTTTTTTTTTTTTTTCTTGTTTTTTTCTGATTCTGCTTGTTTTTTTCTGATTCTGCTTGTTTTTTTTAGTTCTGATTCTTTTCGTTCCTCAACGAGTAAATTAAACATATCCTTAACGAATTCAGGCTCGTTTTTGAAAGTGTCAGTTTGTTCGATTAGTGCTTTTAAATTCAAAAGTGTAGCATTTTCTGGGACAGTAACACCTAGTTCTTTCGCGGCAGTTATTAGATTTTCTTTCTTAGTATTTCGATATGAATAGGCGGGGAAATTGGCCTTTTTGTTTTACTGGAACACTTGGACAATGCCAAAGAGACTTTTTGGTTGAGTCTCAAGCTTTGGTTTGGGTTGGCAAAGGAGACGGTAGTATTGGTCTCGGAGCGGAGGATTGGCTCTTAGTAGGCGTCGGAGGAATTCGCTGATCAAGCATTCGCCATTGTGTTGGGCGATTTCAATGAGCGCCGTTTGTTTTGGGTGACTTTTGATTTTAACACGGGTCCAAAAACCATTAAGGTTGCGAGGTCGAGCCCCCATGTAACAGAGAGGGTGGTGTCTAGGGGTATGTTGAATGAAAAAGACGTTTAGGTTTAAGGATATTTAATGACATCTACAGGTTGTTAAACCTGACTAGGCGCGCGCTGCTGGGACAAAAAAGGTAAGTGTATTCCTTCTCCCACTTACATCCGGGGTTTACAGAGAGTGGCGCTGGTGTCGCCTGAGCGTATACAACATACAAATAATAATAATTTGAACAAAACTTGTACATTAATGCAATTATGGTTAAAATTGAGAAATTGAAATCGAGTTAAAAAACGTGTGCAAAATAGTATTGAGACACTTCCCAATAAATTATGAAAAACAATTAAAACTTAGAAATTAATATCTCGTTGGGCCACCCTTGCTTTTTATGACCTTTCGAAGTCTGTTTGGCATGGATTGGGTCAATTTCTTGCAAAACGATCTTTCGATTTTCGTCCACACTTCGACCAAATATTTACTTAAATTCTGCTTGTTAGAAATTTGCTGTTCATATAGTTTTTGCTGCAAATAATCCCACACGTGTTCAATGGGATTAAGGTCTGGACTTTGCGCAGGAATCTTAATAACACTAGAGCAGTGATAGGGGACCCATAATTTGCAAATATTTGCAGTATGTCTCTGGTCATTATCTTGGTACAATTTAAAATGTCCTGAGATTTCCAGCTTGGTCACACTTTGCTTTAAATTTCATTTTAGAATTCAAGATAGATATATTTATTCATTATACCGTCAATAAATGGAAGTTCCCACCACCAGAGCTTGCCATGCAGCCCCCAACAATTTGGCTATCCTCTCCATATTTGACAGTAGGCGGTAAATTTTTGACATGCATTGTGGTATTTGATTTCCGCCAAATTTTTGCTTGCCATCCGATCCGAAACTGTTATATTTGCTTTCATCAACAAAAATTACATTTTCCCAATATTCTGTTTACAGCCTTACATACATTTTAGTAAACGCCAACCTAACTTGTCTATTTGCTTTGCTGACGAAGAACTTTCTCTGAGATACTCTGTCATGTTTTCTTAAAACATTTCTGACACTTTAGGATGTACTAATTTTCCGAACCTACTTTGACATTGCAAAGTTATTTTTAGTGCACTAGTTCTAACAGTAATGCGTACTTGCCTCGCAATCCACCCCTCTTAACGTTCATTAAATAGTCTTGGGTGCCCTGATCTTTACTTGTTTCTAACATCCTTTCAATGATGTTAAAAACAGTAGACTTAATTTCAAGATTTTTTTCTATACGGCAAACTGATTTCCCCTCTTTCCAATGTTTTATTGAGAGATTTCGCACACCACAACCGATATATCTTTGTTTCTTTTGCCATTTTTTCTATAAATAATCTTATCTATTGAAACGATTATGTTTAAACTAGTCTGAAAAAAGTGGTGTGAAATTAAATTCTGTCCATGTGCTGTATATTTGTTAAATTTCTCATTTGAAAAGTGTCCCAATACTTTTTTGACTCCAGTATGCCTTTGAATTATATTTGAAAAGCTAGATAAAATTACATAATTGTATAATACTAATAAATCTTTTTTATATACTGTACACCAAATGTTGAAGTATTTCTTAATTCATTTGGTTTTTGTTTTACTGCGATAAATATTTTTATAAATGGGCTTTACACTTACTCATGCCAAGTGTCCCAATAATTTTATTAGTGACTGTATGTATATTTGACGAGAATAACATTATTGTTAAACCAACAAATTCCAGAATCATTACTTAAAATTTGAAATTATAACAATCCTTTGAAGAAAATAAAGACTGCGTTCCAATTTATGCATAGTTTACTAACAATGGTACAGAAAGTTAAACATTGAATTATTTTCTTAAAGATTTTATAATAAAAGATTAGCGTACTTTCTGTACTATTTCGTATTCTTTACACACATTGATGAGTTAACTTTCGTTTACATTTTATTAACTCAGTAGCAAGATAGAGGTAACTATATACACACAACAGAATCACAGGCATCAATCTGATTATGTCATAGGTATTTACATTATGCTGTCCAGAGGTCAAGGACATAAACGTTTTGTGGTTAAAGGTGCTTATGAGTTTCCGGGTGTGGTCGCTCAAATGTCGACTGAGGTATTTCTATTAAAAACGGGCGGAATATTTTTATATCTTTATACCTGGGAATTGACCCCGAGAAGTTGTCTGTACTCCCATTAAGTTATACTAATTAAAATAATTTCAATGTAAATCTGCCTTATCTCGTCCCTGCATAATTTTAATTCAATTAATTACTATTACCTGGTTGGAGCCGATTTTTTTAGATAAAGAATAAAAACGACAAGAGAGTAGAAATTAGTTTTTGCTTTTTCTGTTATATTAGATTGTCAAGTGTTTATATTTCACTTAAAATTAATCCTGATTTCCACCGAATTTGTTTTGTTCATTTCATGTATAAGCAACTTTATTTTACGTTTGATTTACTAATTTTTGTTTGTGAATGTGTTAAGCTGATATTTTACCTCGTTGTTTCAATTTTGTCTTTTCTTTTTATATGCATATAAATTAAGTACGTGTAGAAAATTATTATTTTAGTCACGAATCACTAAGATAATAAAACAGCACCAATAACATTTTACCTTTTGAAATGTCTCCAGCATTGTGTCCCATTATGAGACAGTTAATTAATTTTTTTTTCTTTCAATGGTTTAATCTTTTGTATTATATTTGAGTCCAGATTTTATTAATTCGTTACTCTTTAGAATTTTATGTAAAAATCCCTTTTGTTTTTTAATGCGTTGCATAAGAAATAATTTTTCATGATTTGAATCAGTTGTGTCCTAGACACAGGGATTCAATTTAAATCATTTTTGACGGTTGCAATTTATTAGAATATTGAGGATATGTGTGATGATTTACACTCGAATTAAGACATTGTGCGTGATGGAATTAATTGCATGGCAGTCATTGAGGGATGAGTAGGGTTGGTACTTTTAAATCTATATTTAATTAGAACACTCACAAACATAAAATAAGTAGCAACACACAAAGGAAGGCAATAACATGCGCCGTCTATATGACGTTCACAAAAGCAGCCTTTATTTTCTCCCGTGATCTCGCCTATTTACAGTCCTGGTCAAATGGACGCTTTTAAAATCATATGACTTCTGATAAAGGCTTTTCTGATTGGTCCATATACGCGTGTGATGCAAGATTACATCATCCTGAATTAAAACACCGAAGTTTTAGTTTAGAGATATAAAGTTAAGGTTGTGTGTCCCGACAGGCGGGCAAACTGAAAATTAACTATGACGTGAAGTCATGGAGGGCTCAAGACCTTAATGAATTAAACTGTCTTAAGAGAAACTTGACGCGAATTATAACACATATGACGTTTCAAGAGGAGCATGGAAACTTTCCAGCTATAAAGTTTTTCTATTCCTTTATGATCACCTCAGAGAGCCTACAACGTATGATTTTTCGACGATGCAAATTAGCCCTAATTGTGTTGCGATTGGGATGTAGCATATTTCAATTCCTGCTAATTAAGCATTTTTTACTTTAGATTTCAAATAGAGGCAAATGCTTGAGAAAGTTTGAGCTATCACCATAAAAAAATGAAATATAATTGGAATTTTAAAATTGAGTGATCCTTACCGAAAAAAATTTTTTCGAACTTTATTCGCGAATATATATTTAAGGCAAGAAAACAAAAATTAAATAGGAAGTAAAAATTTTTGGTTTAAGTTATAATTTAACTATCCTTTCAAATGAATATTATTTCTCATGTGTTGTAACAGAGTTTTTAAATATTCTTCATATTTTTTTCAAATAAAATGTTTAAAAATTAATCAGAATTGGATGAGTATTACCTACTACAATGTGATACTTCGAAAAATAATCAGAAATATTTTATTTCAAGTTTTTTCGTTTTTATTATTCGTATTTTTCATTAAATTTTGAAATTTAATGGAAAATACGAATAATAAAAACGAAAAAAACTTACTGTTGGCTTTATAGATTGACTTTTGTTTTGATCTCACCATCGGATTTTTCCGTTTAGTTTCACGAGTGAGAAAAATTTGGCGTGAAAAATTCAAATAAGGATAAAATCTGTCTTTTTCTTGACACCGTCATAATTATTTCGGAGAGTTCACAAACTTCCAAATTATCTTGATATATCCTGTATTCTGCGTTGCCCGGTAGGATAATAGAGTCACAAATAAAGGGTAGAACGCGATCGAGTCTTGTCTTTTTAAAGATCGTAGAGCTTAGAGTGACTGATACATGTTACATTTCTTGAGTCGCAAAGTTCTTAAGTTTATTAGTGCGGAAGTTTGCAAAAAGGCGGTGGCAACTCAAGTGTCATCCTCATTGCTTAAATGTGGCTCGAAATTACGAGATGCGTCACTTTTTGCTTTAGCGTTGTTTCTAAGTGTGGTTTTAAAAAACAAAGTTAATATGGATACTAAAAATATCGCGGGTACAATTTGAAAATTTTCCTTTTGTTATCACAAAATGTATGCACTAACAGAGTTCCTAACATCTCAGTTTAATCGCTTGTCTATAAATACGAAAGCACAAATTGTTTTTTATAACATTTTATCGAAAACAAACTTTCCCCCCCATTTTCAAAGATTTTGAGTTCATAAAATTTAACAAATTATTTAAAATTTCCTTCAACGCTTTTTTGGCTTAAATTTTTAGTACTTACGTCTTGTACCGTCCATCATATTCTTTAAATTAAAAGACGTCTCCAATTGCTGGCATTTTATTACTGTTGTGTTTGAATATGTACGGTTTTCTATTAGTTACTGTGTATCACGACGTATGATAACGTCTTTTGGTTAGACGAAATTGGTAGACGGTATAATATGTAAACACCGCGAATTGGGTAAAAATTTAAATTTTCCGTAACTGAATAAAATCTTTAAATGCTTTTGGGGGTTAAATTATAGCTCATATTTTAACTAAGATTTTTCACACTGAATCGAAACTTATGGAAAAAAATTTGTATATTTTACCTTTCGTTCCTTTCAGGCATTATTTTCTGACAAATTATTCTATTTATTGCAGTTTTTGGATCCATTTGATTAAGTTACAGTTAATAATATTACCTTAATCGCGCGCGCACGCGGAGAAACTTATTATAAGCAGTATTGATTTTGCTTGGAGCTAAATCAAACTCGTCATAATCATACTACGCAAAGTTTATGAAATTAACTGTAATTTTTTATTATAAAAATGAGCAGTGAATACTAAAACAATCACTCTCATTTAATGCTTAACAAAAAGAAGTATATTTTATTAATTTCTGTTATTAGAATATTCATAGATGGCTTTTCTGTAGAGAAATATTTAAGCGCTAACTATTCTTTTTCTAAAGCTAGGTGCGTCACTGGATTTTTACTGCTTAAAATGGTTGTATGACGAGTAATTTTTATTCATTACGCTTGTAGTTACGTAGAAATATAAGTATTAAAAAAATTTTGCTAAGATTAATTGAGAACTCATTAATTTGAATTTCACAAGTAGAAAGACTGAAATCTTAATAATTTGACTGATAATTAAGGTAACTATTTCTTTATTTGCTCCACATTTCAACAAACGAGTAAGTTTAAAAATTAATCCAAAAAGTTGCCAGGTACCTAATGCTTTTTTGAAGTTTTCAATTTACATATTTTATTCTGGGGCAGTCAATTAAAATAAATTCTTTCCTGACATGCTAAATAGAGAAATATGCTCATTGTTTTTCCTAATCACTCTGCGTAATTACCTCATTTGCTAGCAATGTAATTATTTCATCTTTTGAAAGTGATCCTAATTGTGCAAAATTCCTTCCTTCAGGTTATATAGCAACAGCCTCATTTGTTAGAGTAACTCAAGTGTCTTCCCCAGAAATTCTTTATCATTCCACTTAATTAAAGATTATTTACTTTAAAATGCGCTCTTTTTCCTCTCCTATTAATTTAGTAGATAATTTGGAGGAAATAATTTTTTTGGCTCCAAAAACTAATGAGGAATGTATATAATCATTAAGAAAATATTTCAAAATGCTGTAATTCGTAATAAAAAAAAATATAACGAACTCCTTTTTTTTAGAAATTTTTTTTACTTAGCCTTTTTTCCTCAAAAACTTGAAAATTTTATAAAATTATATAATTTTTATTCATATCTATAAAATAAAAAGTCTAATATAGATATCAAATAAGGAATGAAGTGTTAGAGATTTCAGAGAAAAAACTTTGCTTAAAAAAAATTCGAAACAAAAATAGCTGAAAAAGAACATATTCTGAATTCGTTGGCCACTATCAGAAGTGTACTTCAAATGAGAATGTAATACAATGTATACCTTGGTGTAACTTTTACAAGGTGTGATGATTTTGTGCCTTCGTGGAATTGTAAAATTTCTACAACTCCATTATTCCCCCTTGATATTCTTCAATTGCAAGAATATCTACGAAGAAACTAAAGAAAGAAAATTAAAAGTGAAAAACCAGCTCAGATGTTGACCTTGTTGTTTGATCATGGTTCAAAGTTACATGGTGAACATGCTACCCGAATTATGGTTTCGATCTCATAAACGGCGTTGTAACAATGGAGTCGGGGTTCAATTCCTGATGCCACTAAGGAACTGATGCACGTAAAACTGTTAAGGTTCAGAGTTCTCATGTTGATACAATGTGGAATTTCGGAGAGCGGAATGTCAACTTAAGCGGCGTCCTTATCATTTGACCATGGATAACAATTGTGAGGTTCGTTTTCAAATACCCATTGGAGTGCTGCTTCTAAAAGTAAGACATTAATAAACTGTCAATGTGGCCGGTACGGTCACGTGGTCGATGTGTCGTGAGCTCGACCCCTATGCTAAAATTAACTGTCTAATAACTGTACATGGTAGTGTCTCAAAATTCATAAGAAAGTATGCATTTCAATTAGTGATGCATATTCATTGATGGAAAATGTCAATGTATTCAAATGACACAGCATAAATACATTCTGAACAAAAAAAACTACCAATTTTATTTCTTTGGTGAATAACATATGTAAAGTAACAAAAAAATCGAGAATGTATATCATTATCTTCTTTCGATGACTAATGAATTTTGCCCTTATCAACGGACTGTAAACAAAGAATACGATGACTACTTTCTTTTTTCATAGCTTGATCAAAGAACTTGTGCACTTTCAGATAAATGAATAATTAATCGATTTAGTGAAGGGAAAAAATATCTTAAATCAAGTGCGTCGTCACGCTTGAATCGACCTTTTTCTTGAATGGTGATGAACTTTTTACGAAAGTGTTTTCTCACCTTACAACATCAGTTTAAAAAATAACACCAAAGAGAACTTGAGGGAAAAAAGAACAAAAACAGAGGGAGAGAGAGGTAAAAATGCTCACGAGAACAGGTTTCGGCTTTCAACAAAGACCTTGTTTGTTAGGATCCATTAAAATCATTCCAGTTGAAAGAGAAATACGTTGAAATTAAGATCATGAATTAATACTAGTGTGATTATTAATTTTTTGTGAGTATTTTAATATTTCTTGGTAGCTAATTAGTATGAAATAAAGTAGCACTATACAGTTGCCGCAGAGTTCAAAAACGCTCCTTAATAGAAACAGTAGAAAATGTATTTATTTTTAGCGAGAAAACGTTTGTATTTTCATTATATTTTTTGGTGATTTAAGAACATTAAATACGATAGTTGCTTAGATTTAATGGGAATATATTTTTTTTCTTATCTAAATTGGCTAAGATATGAATTTACTATCTGACTCAAGATATTTTGCTTCGGCTTATTGGATAAATAATTGATTTATAAGTTATAGAAAAAGATTTTTTTTCCTGAATTTTCTAATAAAAGATATCATTCTAAAAAATTCGAATTAAATGTTAAAATTTTAGAATTTTAAAAAGAATATTTTTAAAGGTATCTGTAACCTAACATATGTGTTTTTTTTTATTAAAACAAATTTTTCTATGAAAAATCCAAGAATCGGTGTACATTAAAAAACCTAATAATAGTTAATAAAAAGAATTTCAAGAAAATCTTCCACCTTAAAGTGGCAGCTTTTCATTTTACTTTCAGAAAATAGCAAAGTCGAATATTAAGGTAATAAAATCTAAAAAAAAAAAAGTCGTTTAGCAACTATGGAATTAATATAAGTTAAATGGCGATACTTTAAATAAAAGTACATGTTAAAATTTTACTTTGAAAAGAATTATTCACATTATGTTGACTATTAAAATATAAATGTGATGCATATTGAATTATACGAAGCGAGCGTATATATTTACATATTGAATCCATCTATTGAATTTTAAAATTTCACAAATAATTAAGACTAAATCACCACATATATTCACTGTTTTAATAGAGAAAAATTCTTAAAGACCATTTGTATATATCATTTTTATTTTCCAAATTTTACATACGATGTATATAATATAACTATAAATCTTTTCACAAAATAAAATTTGGAACTTTTTATCAAAAACCACAAAAATTTGACTTCCTGATCAGTTAAAAAACTCTAGTCTCCAAAGAAATTTTTGAAATACTTCAGATTAAATGGAATAGGGGGATATAAATCATTATTTTTATATTCGCAGTCAATTTTCAGTCGATATTATTGGGTTAAACATCTCATATTTTTTAGTTAGTTTTCAAAATGCCTCAAGTCTGTTTTTATTCCTTTCAAATTTAAAGTACATTTTATTGAAAATTGTAATATTAATATAATTCTAAATCTATCTCGAACGAACTAGAAAAAGCAAAAATTATTTATTAATTCTTGAAAAAGATAGTGTAAATTTTTGCTTTAAATTCAACATACTGTTTGGTCTTTCTATTACTTCTTAAAATATTTAAATAACTTGATTTATATATATATTTAAACCTTATTTATAAGGTATCCGACTACGTTTGGAACTTGATTTTGAAAAAGCGTATAAACGGATATTTTTTTTTTTGATATTTGGTATCACCGGAATTAGAATATACATATAAAATTGTTTTAAGAACATTATTACAAGAAAATATAACCCAAATACAATTTTTAGGCAAAAACTGTAGAGAGAATGACTAAAACATTCTCCATTTATGTGGAAAATCTTTCTACAATAATAATATTTTGCCTATATATAGCTAAAACTCTATTCTTTACTGAGATTGAGCTAGGATTTTTAAAAATATATTGTTTTGAAATGGTTTTATTCATGATAGAGAAATTTTAACAAGAAAACATCGATTATTACTTCAATTGATCGTAACTCTGAAAATAATGTGAACTTTTCAAAAATCCTCGTTCAGGCTCTGTAGAGAAATCTTATCGATATATAAGCAAAATGTTACTATTATAGAAGCATTTTCCATAAAGAATGTTTTGAAACTGTCATTCTTTCTTCGCATTTTGTCGAAAAATTGCATTCATGTAATTTTTTTTATTGTAGTAATATTCTTAAGACAAGTTTACATGTTTACTCTAATTCAGGTGACACTAAATATCAAAAAATTTATTCATTTATACGCATTTTTAAAATGTTTCCGAACATAGTCAGATACCTTAACACATTAGTTAAATGTAAATTATTAATTTATAAGGGTTCGAATTTCACTATTCCTATTGTAATTTTAAGATTTAGATACTATATAGTGTAAAAAATTTTAATTAAAAGTGCCACGCGTGTTTGATTTATATTTTTCGGCTTCAGTTAAGTATGCATGAATTTTTTTTTATCAAGTGATTCGAAAAGTTTACTAAACAAAATAGCTGTGTTTATTTTACATTATAATTTCAAAAATGCTTCCAAAAATCTACATTTGTTGTCTTTGAATGTACAAGTATTTGCCTTTTTATTACAAAGTATTATTAGCGTAAGAAATAAATTGCCGTAAAATCCGGCGTATTACGCGCACCTATACTTTCAAGTTGTATTTCTTAAATTTTTTGGCATATTCGTCGTATATATATATATATATATATAACGCGCACCTTTTTTTAAATTTTTTTTTTTTAACAAAGGAGCTTGATATATTCCTTGCGCATTGCTCTTATGTTTTGAAGTCATTTATTCCAGACTTTTGAAAAAATACTGGGGAAATATAACTCTTTAAGATCATAAGATATGCCATTTCGTTTTTTAAATAAAAAGTATTTTGATATATATGTAGAAGTCTTACTTTTTTATGGCTCTCTCTTTTTCATTATTAAAGCTGTCCTTTTTATACCCGGCATATAACGCGCACCTGTAAGTTTCGATCTTATTTTTTGTGTTAAAAGTGCCTCGGATTTTATAGTAATAAATAATTCAATACATCTGAAGAAATCAAGAAATAAATCATGACGAGTAAAGGTTTATTATAGTCATGATTAAAGCTGTTTTATTAACGGGCATTATTAACGCGCTGTAATAATTATAATTATTTAATAAAATTAAATTTCCGAAAAGTATATAATTTGTACACATATGTTTTAAATTGACGAAAATTTTTTAAAAAAATTAAGAAAGTTAATCTAAAATATTTAATTAAGGCAGTTTTATTCTACATTTATTCTGAATACGTACACGATGCAATCTTTTTAACTCCCTATTACTAGAGAACTTGAGCCTAGATTCATTTTTAAGTTCTAGTTTTGTAGGATAAGTATTAATTATTCTTTAACCCCCATCAGTAAGGATACGATGGATTTTCTTATCTGGAGAAAGACCTGTTTTGGATGTCATTTGCTTCAATTATTCTTTAGTTACAGCTTTAAGTGCATCAATTCTAAATCCTCTTTCCTCAAGATAGCTAACCCTCTTTATTATGCCATGAATCTCTGGTTTCGAAATTTCTCATTAACTATTATCATTTGGCAAGTTTAAAGTTTCTGATAATATTGTATATTTCCCGAATACTTTAACTAAAAGTAGCGTACTAAGTCATTAATTAGTAACTGAGGAATTTACGACCAGGGTTTGGTTCCCCCTGGTATTTTTACAAAAGATTTTCTTTGTTATCTCTTCTCAAATTTTGAAAGTTTTATGGGCTACAGATAATTTATTCGTCTAGACAGTTAAATGTTTAAGTGTGAAAGTGAAGTACACGACAGTTTCACATCTTATATATATTTACCTCTCCTTGCATAAATATGCACTGTTTAAGTTTCTTTTTTACTGTAAAATACATTCTAACTGTGAAAGCTGTGATATATGTGTAAAAACTTTAAAAAAATGTGATTCGTATTTCCTTAAATTCTTCTTGAAAATAAAGAAAATCTGAAAAGTAATTTAAAGATATATTTTGGTATTTTATATTTGCACACACATATTTATATGAATGTTCCCATGGAATTTTTTTTGTTGTATCTCATGATAAATGATTGAATTATTAAGTACAATGTTAAAAGCATAAAGTATAAAGATATTAAGATAAAAAAATTATACTTTTTTAAGTATTTTTTTACCTTAATGGATATTTATGACTGTAGATAAAAATATATACAAAGGAAAACGCTTGTTGATAATTAAGTATTTATTAGCTAGTTTTGCCGATTATTATGTTGGTCAATTTAAAGCAGTTGATTTGCGATGTACCAATAGCTGAACACTTCGTACGGTTAAAAGAACACGCATATCTAATTCAGACGAATCAAAATAGTAAATAGTTGCACAAAAGAATTCAAATCATTACATTACCTCCATAATATATATTGGATCGCGAAAGAAATACTTAAGGCTTGACGATCCAGGTTCATCTTCACCGATCCAAATTGATATGGTCATTGATTTGAAACAATGATGAAAAGGAAAACTACAGATGACCAGAGTTAATTTATTGAACAATTAATTGATCTGTACGTGTCTTAAATGTTCATAATATCCAAATGTAGTTTCATACTGCTGTTTGTCTTAAGGTTGAAAAACTTCAATAAGGCTCTCCAAGACTTATTTTTACTGATCACACTTGCCATATTGATTCTAAATAGTAACTAATTTTTGTTGTCTTCCTTTAAGAGATAATTTATTGAACAATTTATAAAGGTTGTTGTTGTTGTCGTCGTGTATGACAAAGTGCAAAGGTATTGTATATAACAAAGTAAAGATAAAGAAATGAGTCAAATATTGCCAAAGGCGTGAATCACTGCCGTGGCAACATCCATGGCACGATCCGAGTATAGGATGTCCATGCTGTAGTCATTGTCTATTTTAAAAAGGGCACCAACAATGGAAGGACAGTTAAAAAGATGTTTGGGATCCAATTGCTTGCCTGGGTAGTGCCTGCATTCCACATATGATCTGGATCCATCAGGCAGAATCTTCATGCCCTTAAAATGTTTTGTCCTTAGTCTGGTTATTGTTGTTGTAATTTCTCGGCTATAATTTAATTCTGGCAGCGAAAATTTTTTTCGTGGGTTTGAGCAGAGCTTTTGTTTTGCGACTGCGTTGGCATCAAAGACCGTAGTCGAAGAAGTTACACGTTCAAGTGTTCTGGCTTCATTGGCAAGGAAATCGGCCATCTCGTTCCCCTCGATGTCAACATGGGCCGGGATCTACTGGAGGGTGCATGATTTGCCCAATGCACCAATGGAATGTAAAAGAGAGTTGATTTCTTGGGTGAGTCCCATTTTTCCTTTCATGATGGCCTCAAGAGCAGATCCACAATCGGAGAGAACAATGATGCCATCGGAATTAGCGATATCTGTCCATGTAAGGTAAATATCTAGGGCTGTCCTAATTGCTATGAGCTCACACGTGAAGTTGGAAGCAATTTGCCCTGCGGAGACCTTGTGCTTTGAAGTTGTATTATCTGGGTATTTAAGAAAGACACCAGATCCACCCCTATTGCACTCTGAGTCGGATGAACCGTCAGTGTAGGCAATTACTAAACGAGGCCTCATAAGACTGATAATTGTGTCCATGCCTTTCCTTTTAATTGTGTCCTTAGATTCCTTTTTCGTGCAAGGCTCAAGAAGGTCTAAAAATATTTTGGCAGAGGGAGGTAGTTTGACTGGAAAACAAGGTTCTTGAATGATGTCAAGGCTTGTGTGATTCAAGTTAATGTTGTTTCTGATGTCTTTATCAAACTGAAGTGTTGCAGATCTTCTCAGCCTATTCTTAGCTGTCCAGGAGTGAAAAGTGATGTTGGAAATATGTTGTTCGACACAGCTTCTGATTTTGTTTGTAAATTTAATGGCGGCAAGTTTCCTCCTGCCTTTCAATGATGGCAGGCCACGTTCATTCTCAGCTGTCACATTATTTGTCGAGGACACAGCTCCGATGATAATTTTGGACGCCCTATACTGAACAGAGTCGATTTTCTCTGTTGAGGTAGAAGCTGATGGAGCCCAAACGGATGCTGCATATTCGAGGATTGGTCTTGTAAGTGCAGGTGTAGGTGTTTAGGAGTGTCTTTGGTTTAGAACCCCAAGTCGAACCACAAAGTTTTCGAAGAATATTGAGCTTCTGTAAAGGCTTTTGCGATACATTATGTATATACTTGGTAAACCTCAGTTCTGCATCTAGCGTTAAGTCAAGGTATTTGGGATGGGAGATTTTTTCAACAATTGAGTTATTTAACCTTAATTTGGGGAGGAAGGCTGCCCTGTTTCTCCTGTCAGTAGAAAACACACAGTATTTGGTTTTTTCTGGATTTATCAGCCGTTTGAGCTGCTTAGCCCAGTCTTCAATGTGAGAGAGATTTTCGTTCAGCACATTTTCGGACATTAGGATGTCAGTATGAGAGTGCCAAATGGCAATGTCATCTGCATAGTAGGCTATTTTAACTTCATTAACAATGTGATTATCGACAGTGTTCATATAGAGGAGAAAAAGGAGTGGGCTTAGGACCGATCCTTGCGGAACGCCTGCCCAAGATCTATATGTCCTTGAGAACCTTCCATTTACCCTTACAGAAAATCTTCTACCTCTTAAGAAATCGTTGATCCATAGTAAGATATTGCCTGAGACGCCTAAGAAATGCAAAATTTTAATGAGTTTTTGTCTCCAAACCCTGTCAAAGGCCGCAGAAAGATCAAGGAATACGGCTATAGTTTTCCTATGAGGTCTTTCTTGAAATCCATCTATGATTGATTGCACCAAATAGAAAAGTTGGTCAACAGTGCTATGCTGGGATCTATAAGCTGTTTGGTAAAAGTGTAATACTTTCCGCTTGATAAGCCATTTCATGATACGGGAATGAATTATTTTTTCCATAATTTTACATAAAGTGCTTGTAAGGGATATGGGCCGGAAATTTTTACAGCTTGCTGCATCCTTACCAGGTTTGAGAATAGGAACAATGACAGACATTTTACAGATAGTGGGTAGTTTGCCAGTAATCCAGGATAGGTTGAAAATCTAAAGAAGAATTCTCCTGGCAAGAACACCAAAGTGTTTGATCCTTGAACCGAAGATGAGGTCGATACCAGGAGACTTCTCTTAGGGTCAAGGCTTCTAATTATGCTGTCAAGTTCCTCCAAAGTAATATCATTAGAAAAATCATCTCTTTGTTTGTAGGATTTACTTTGATTTAAAACCTGTCTATAGATTTTCTTTTGTTTTCTATCTTCTCTGCTAAAACTCAGCCTGCTTGCCTGTTCATAATGTTGAGCCAGTAGGTTTGCAGTCTGCCTGTCAGTCGTGGATGTATATCCGCCAGAGGTAATAGCATTGGAGGTTGGTCCATTATTTTGTTGATTGGCAGCGGTTGTTGAGGACGTTGATTACTCGCCAGTGGTGGTAATCTTTCCTTGGATCAAGCCTGCCACAAAGATCAATCCGTTTTTCTCTTTTACATGCAGCGATTTCATCCTCGACTTTGCGACTGATATCTATAAGATTTCTTCTGTTTTCGTCACTATTGTTCTTCTCAAGTACATGTCTGGCTGCATCTCTTTCTCGTATTAGTTCGTCTATGTTATGATCTCTCTCCAGTAGGGCACCCAATTCTTTTTTCTCCTTCCTCTTGGAATGGAGACTTTGGCTGCTTTCTGCATACCAGAAGTGAACTTCTGAATAAGAATTTACAGGTCTTTGCAGGTTGTCATCTGTGTGCAGTAGGTCTCTAGGCACTCAGTGAACCGATTCGAATTGGCCTTACGGAAGTTCCAAGACCTCATATTTTGAGGTGGAGAATCAATATTCAATTCAAGACTTGTAATGATTGGGAAATGATCACTAATGGCACACTTCAAAACTCGCCATTTTGCTATATCAAGGCCCGAGGGATCCACTGCTGTGATGTCAAGTGCAGAGGCTGTGCCATTGGTTTTGGAGATATAGGTATATTCTCCCGTATTTAATATTGAGAGATATAAGTCACAGAGTAAGTCCTCAATCCGTTTACCATTATTGTTCAAGTGGGGGCAACCCCAGGAGGGACTTTTGGCATTAAAATCACCGAGAATTATTTTAAGGTCTGAAGGAGAAGAGCAAAGATCTTTAATAATATCTATGTCAATTTCGGATGTATCGGGATGGTATACATTGACAATTTTAACTGTACCACCAGGAAGGTCCAGTTTAATAGCATGGGCTTCTGTTACACTATTTGCTCGAAAGGTGCTAGATGGTAGAACCTCGGTGTACTTGATTGTTGGGTTTTGATCAGAAATGCCAGGCCTCCTCCACTGCTTGTCGTTCGGTCTCTCCGTAATTCTGTATGTCCCTTGATCTTAAGAAAAGGTATGTGCCTTTATAAAGGCATGTGCCTCAAATGTTTCTAATAAACACAAATGTGCAATTCTACTATTGTTTTCTTCAACGTATTTAACAGGTGCTTTTAACTCAACTTTTTATCTGGGCTTATAAATTGAGAATTTTTTAAATAGTTGTCCGGATTAAGCGACATACGTCCTTGGGTATGTATTACATGGTTTTACTGTATTACAACTCTGTTGTAATACAGTAAACTACAGTACTGTTTACTGTATTACATAGTTTAATGGGTTTTACTGTATCTAAATTGTAATGTCCGATAATAAATAAAAATCGATAATGCAGAAACAAGATTTAGTGTCATTCTAAATCTATAAGGATTACCCAAGAAAAATTCTTGGACGAGGAAGAATTTAGGATGTATGTAAGCTTAAACGTTTATTTAAGAAAACTCAATTTAAAGGGTTCTATATACAAAAAGAAACGGTAAAATAAGGGGAGGGGTGTAATAGGGACGTTATATACATTTTTCTGTTAAAAATTTGAATTTTCTTAAATTAGAGAGAGTATTGAGGGAGAACATATAAATAAAAACTTATTTCGAAAAAGTTATCCTTGAAAATCCCTATTCTTATTCTTAAAAAAATAAGGATACCTGTCACTTAAATAAAATCTTTGAAAGAACTTCCTGGATTTCGTCATTCGAAATACATGGAATTTTGGTTTACATGTCAGTTTCATTACTTTTTTTGCTGTTTTTCGGTGTATACATAACAGCGAATCTTGTGAATTGTGAAACTGAGTTAAGGTAGAGATTGATTAGAGTTTCAAAATCCCCAGTTTAAGTAATTACAACTCCACTGAAAAACACTTATGTGTTACACCATTAAAATTTTTTTAACGTTTGTTGATTTATTGCCATAAAACTAATAGGTGTATGCGTTAGTTTTTTGTTTTTGTTTTCATAACTAGTCATTAATGTATGGTGGTCCCCCAAGATAGCTGTGAAAGGCCATAGGATACATTTGTCTTTTGTCAAACTTACTCTAAAAGTAAATGTACTTTCGGCTACAGATGATATGTGAAATTAGCGTAATAAATAGATTGAAAAAAAAACTGCCACTTTCTTATTTAACTTACATTTATAAATTTTTATGGAACAATTTATAACTTTATGATTACAATCATTTAAAAAAAAAGTGTGGCTTTACGGTATCTTCCGCTTCGACAGCGTAGCCCTCGAGCCAAAACAATGACCGCCCCTGATCTATGCCATTGTACAGTGATAATTGAATGCGGTCATGATAAAGAGTCTAAATAAAGTGAATTTGGTCAATGCTTGCAATTAATAACAGTGAGCGTTCTTGGAATTTTTTTGGAAATTTGGAGAAGGGATGCCATGTCGGGTACCGTTCTTGTCATTTGACTGTGGTTCAAAATTAATGAGATTATCGCCGTTAGCTCTCACTTTTGATTATAAATAAACAATAGATCCACACATCAAAATTTTCATATATAGATTTTTTTGCTCTCCTTGTAGATGAGGGTTAAATTTCTTCTGAAGTCGTCTTGGATAAATATTTCATTCTATTGCCACCAAATAGCCTTAAAACAGGGGTTTTAACAATTTTTTTCTTGGCCCCTTTTAACAATAAGGGGAATGTGAAGTATTAACCCCGTTTTTAGATAGACTTCTTTCTCTTAGACATATAAATGCGAGTAATATACTTTACATACCTAAATTATTATTGATTGAGTAGAAAAAAACGACTTAAAATAATTATTTTGGTAATATAATGTTTTATTTTTTGACTGTATTGAAAATATAAGAAATATATTACAAGACATATACTTTAATATTTTAAAAAGATAGCTATAAGAAGTTTGTTTGTGTAAAATACTGCAATGTTAAATATAATGAGATGGTAAATGTTATGAAAATTGTAATTTATACGACATACACATATAAGGAAATGAAGACCTAATCAATAATTATCAAGAATGAAGATGAAATTTATTTCTCAAGGATTCTCAAGCTTATGGACACCTTTGAGAAACCTTGTTTCCGTAAGTGATATGCTGTTATTCCTTAAATAAAGGGGACAAAAAAACAAATGTTGAAAGTTTGAGAAAGCAATAATTAAAAGCAACTAGAGTTATAAGAATCTATGTGATATTATTGCAGTTTGTAAAAACCAAAAGTAAAGTAATTACAGACTCAAACAAAATTAGCTTGTATTTTTTTATGACAATCTTCCGAACTGAATTTTTCCGAAATTATACATATTTTTATTACTTTAAACTTTTCCTATATAACTATATCGACTTTTTTTCACTTGGGGATAAAATATATAAACCCCCATGAACTTCTTATAACTTTAACTTCTCTTTCAGAGTATTGATGCAGTTATATCTGCAGAAAATTTTCTGCATTCATAGGAAACAAATTATTTATTAAGAAAATTGTAGGAATGCAATAAAAGTTAGGACTCGAAACTAGCATGAAATAAATATAGCATATTTTAAATGTTAGTTCTTATTACAAAATGTCAAGAAACTGATAAAATTATGGAATTTGCCGTAATGTTTGGAACATAATTTTAAGTAGGAAAATGCAATTATTTTACAAAATATTCTACTACAGCATATAGTTTATCATTAATAACCATTAATTTTTTTAAAAAAATCTTATAAATACACAATTTTTTTCTTGAATATAAAGAATCGGTTTAGGGTTAAAATGTAAGAAACTATGCCTTAAAAAGAAAAAAAATGAGCTGAAATTTAAATTGAAATAAATAATATATCTGAGTGAGTTATTCAATGTACGAAAATATGATTCTTATGTAATGCTTCTGAAAAAGGGATTTTAATTTTGGTTCTATGCTTTAATATGATAACCACAAAAAAAATAATTTCAAAGCTAATGTCAATCGTTTAACATGTCTATCTAACATAACATTATTAAAAACAAGGTCTCGCAGATAACAAATCTATTCTTTTCACGAATATTTTAAAAAGATAACTAATATGCATATGAACCCTTGATAAAGTGCTAAATTTCAATTAATTATTTTTTAATTATTAATTTATTCTAAAATTTAATTTATTAGTGTCCTTTCATGTTTCTGATACATTAACAAACACCACATTACAGTAGTTTTACTTCTGGTCGACCTTACTCAAAGCTTCGCAATTAAATGAATCATTTGAATAAGAGAATAAATGAGCTATTTTTTTCTGCTTTCTCTTTCTATTCACTGAGTATCATATTCCTTTCAGCCTTTGGAGTCACGCGAATTGCAACGGTTAGTAAAAGGAAAAAAACAAGATTGAAAGTGAGCGTATCTCCTGAAAATATGTGACAGTTGTAAATGCGATGGGATGTAAAAAGTGTGGGAGAGGTGACAAGCTTTGACAGCAGTCAATTGGAGACTGCATAAAGTTAAAAAAGAGAAGAAAATTAGATAAGACAATTTATATATACATGCAACGCCCTTCGTTAATTCCACTCTGAGATTTATTAAGATTTACCCTTTCGCTATTTCTTCTTGGGTTTTCTGTATTGCGTCATGCCGAGGCATGAGGACAATGATCGTAGAAAAAATTCCTTATAGATGACTCCCTTGATCCATAAATTTAAAAAAAAATCACTTATTATAAGCTTTTTTAAAAAAAAAATTATAACTAAGCAAAAAATAATTTAAAAATTCATTTATAATTAAAAAATAATGATAGTAAATGAGTACCGTATATTCCGGCGTATAACACGCACTTTTAACACAAAAAATAACACCAAAATTCGCGGGTTCGGTTATATGTTGGAAATAAAAATAATAGCTTTAAAAATAAAAAAATGAGCATAAAAATTAGATTTCTGCAAGTTCTCAATGCTGTTTATTAAAAAAAAATGCCATACATTGTAAACTTTCATTACTGGATAATATGAACCGTGCGTCTTATTCTTCTTTCTTTATATCTTGAGGCGCGAATTCTGTTTAATCGTCAGCATCACTATTACATTGATCTATAATTAAATAATCACTCTTCCGTAAAATCTCGATTATTAGATTTACTTCATTTTTTTTATTTAAATGACTTTTTAATTATATCAGGTTTAATTTCATTCTTCATCCACTCACACATTACTTTTTAGACTCTACTAGATAAGAGAATTGTGCATATACATTTCAGATTTCTTTGGGGAAAAAGAGGAGCGTGCGTTATACGCCAGAATATATGGTAATACATTTCAATTTTAAATGAATTTCTTAAGTTCAAAACATGATCATGAATTAGGATCATATTAATGGTATTTACATTCAGTAACTAAATATGTATTGTCGAGTATTTATGGTTTTTATTTGAAGACTAGCTTTTACCCGTGGCTCCGCTCGCGTTAATGTCTTTAACTGTCAGTTGTAATCATTATCATTAGAAAGTAAATAATATAATATGGTAATTTTTTTATTGCTTGACAGGAACCAATAAAATTTAAAAATTCTAAAATTGAGCTTACTTTAAAAAAACTGAAAACGTAATTTATTATAGTAATTAACATCAAATATTCAATAACTTAAACTATTAATATTTTTAAAAATCGAAAGTATCTACTTTTAATACATAATTCCTCTTTAAAAGAACTAAAAAAAACATTATTCTAAGATGCTACTGTATACCATATTATATGATCTTCCGTCAGTTGCAAATATGTGAAGATTTGGGCATTGGACACACCGATCAGGCTACATATAGTTGGCCATGGGAAAAACATTGCTTTTCCAAATGCACCCCTGCTACCAGAAGTTCCCGAGATTAGCCGAAACAGACAGATAGACAGACAGACAGACAAAAATTTTAAAAATGGATTTTTTGATATAAGTACCGTATATACCTTCAAATGCATTTAGTAAAAAGCTGCTAATTTGAAATTACAAACAGACACTTCAATTTTATTTATTTGTATAGATAAATATATTCATGACCATTCACTATTCGGATCTGTCTGAAAAAACATAATTGCAATGGAATATATCGTTTGTAATAAAATAAATTCGAATGTAAAATATACATTCAATTGTTAATTGAATTTTACAACTGTGTTCTAATGCAAATGTACACTCTCAAAGATAAGCGTCTATGATGCTCTTATTTAAAAGGGCGAGAAAATTGTCCGTTTGTAATCCAAACAAAAAATTATCAATATTTCTGTTATTAACAATTGTCTGTAATAAAAATATTGATAAAACAATCACTGAACACAGAAGTATAGGATGATTGAAGGTTTCTAAGTCTAAATAGATATTACTCGTCTAACCGTACAGACTATGGGTGTTGTACCAAACTTTTACGTTGGACGAGATTAAGGTGAATCCAAAATTTAGATTCCAACGCAATTTCAATTAAAAAGTTATTTCATATTCTGTTATTATTTTAATTACATGCTGTTATAGAGAATGTTTAATTTTTTGTTTAATATATGTGTAAAGATTAAATCAATCAGAATGATGCTGAAATACCACTATTGTCCCAGATATCTGAACATGAATTTTTGAAAAAATTTTTTATCCCGTTTTATCCTATAAATTATGTATCGTATACTTCTGATAAAATGCAATGAAGGATCCTCATACACATGTGTGTAAGGCAGCCACGAAAAGGGTAATTTTCGGTCTGAACATTTCTTTCTTTCCCATTTTTCAAATATATTCGTATTTGAATTTAAAAAGCACTTGAATAGTGAAACTACCATTTTAAAGTGAGACGTGTAATTTAAAATGAATAATGTGTTAGATTTTTATTGACTTCTTGGATTTAAAGCACTAAGGTTAAATACTCAAGATTTTTAAAAAGTGCCCATTTCGAAATATATTAATTGCACGATTTTCAACAAGTAGAACTTCAAACAAAACAGTTGTGATGAGGGTAAGAATTGAGACATTAGAATACTCAAATACTTTCATTTAAGCTGAAGACGCACGATATCTTAATGGTAATGTTAGCGAAACGAACCTCAAATCCTAACTAATAATAACAAAGATTCATTTAACTCTTATGCCAAATCACAGCTATGTAGATTTCATCTCCTGTTAGTTCAGACACAAGTTCCATTTAACCCTTAAATGCATAGCGATGTAGATTTGCATTGTATGTTAAAAATAAGGCTTCGAACTGTAATTTTTTTTTTGTTCCGGTTCAACTAAAAAAAATATACATTGGTTCATTTCCGGTTTTCGGTTCAGTTCTGAATGAATAATTTTATTTGATGTATATTCTTATCTTAAATCATCTATATACTTTTAGTTTATTCAAGTGAATTAAATATGCCTTCTGCTTGTAGTTTCGAGTGAAACTGAAACAGAAACTATACTGTTCAAATTAATTGGGACAAACATACTTTTCTTGTCCGAGTTGGTATGTGATTACCAGTGACGCCCCGAACTGCCACAAATCGGCTATATTTGGATAGAGGTAGTGTGATGGATCGTCTAAGACTATAATTTATTGGTTTGACTGGTTTTAGTATATTAGTAGATCGGGGTTGTGGGCATTTCAGAGCGGCAGCTGGTGATTATAATTTTGCTTTTTCAAAGACGGATATTACTCCGAGGAAGCATTCTAAAATAATCGCTCTCAACAAACACATTTTTATGACTGTGTTAGAGATATAGCTACGGCGTAGGTGTGGGCAAATCAAGTGTTTTAAATTAAGAACATTTCAAGATTCTGGAACATCCTCTGTAAAAAGGAAAGGAACACGTGGGCACAAGCGGTAAACCACTCCAAGGAACCGATAAAATTTTAATAAGAAATTACCAAAATAAATCCAAGGAAGACAATAAAAGACATTCGAAAGGATTTATTATAGTGTTGAAGTGAATACCTCAATTGTACGTAAAAGCCTCTGGAAGTTGAACGTAAGGCAACAAGCTTGGAGATAAAACAATTTCTAACTTAGAAAATGATGGGAAAACATTTAGCATATGGGGCAAAAAATACCGATCTCGGACTGTTAATGACTGGAAGAAGGTTATTTTCAGCGATGAAACACGTTTATTTGCACAAGAAGAATTTTATTAGAACTTCTACAAACTGTGTAATTCCTCTTGGAAAAAATCGCTTACATATCTCTCGTCTGCAATTTAAATAAATCTCAGATTTTTAAGGAAATTAAGCAATGTTTACATCATTTGAACATGCGCATCATATTGTGCTATTGCCACGACCAATCGCTAGTAGCTAGCTGATATTTAGAATTAATGAAATTTTCTCATTTATCAGACCAACGTTAAGTTTTAAATGTCTAACTACTGTTGATTGAAATTATCTTTTAATAATATTAAATTCCTTGATAATTATTCTATCGTGTTACCAAAGCCACGTTAAAAACTCAACTGGTAAATCTCTTTACATTTGACAGAAATTTCCTTGGTGTTTTTCAGTGTGAATGCCAAAATTTTTCATTGAGTGAAATACGAAACCATGTCAGCCACTGTGATATCACTAACGTTCGTCCTTGGTTTAATTTTAGTTAACAATTGCTGTTAACTGGCTCTATCTTATGTGTAGGTTTTAATCACGCGATTTCCTAGCAGCTTTTTTATCCTTCTTGGGTTGCTACTTGATGACAACTGGGGTCTTCGCTCATGCTATGACCATGAATGTAATTGAAATGTTTCTTTAAAATCAGAGCTGTTAACAGAATGTGCCTGGACGGCATTGCAAAAAAGAATGGTGGAGTAATGGCCCTTTTTTGCTATCCCTCATTTTTTTCCATCTTCGCACGTGCTGGAGTGGGCGGTTATGTCACTGGTCATCAAGATCACTTACTCAGATAGCAATGAAGAACACGTGACTAAAATGTTTTTGCAAGAAGACCTTTGGAGGTTATGATACTAAATAGGAAGGAAAAAACTGGATGTGTTGGCATGGAGTAATTTAAGAAGTTTTTTTTTCTGCAAAAGGGAGATCGGATATTTTTTGTTGATACGTTTTTCTAACGCAAACGTTTGTACAACGTGTAAAATATGTTTCTCGTTTTATTATTGATGTTTGAATGTCGCGAATAAAATTTTGTAATGTACCGCACGCCATAATATATTTCATTAATGGATTCATTTTAAAATATTTTATTTTTAAAAAATTGAATTGTTGTTTCATTTCTAAAGTTACCTGAATACTGTGGAATTTAAAATATTTTTACATTAGCTGCATAAATTAGAAAATTGGACGTTTGCCATACACGATGCATATCAAGGGTAACGAATTCGTGAAGAAATGTATAATATAAATATTCATCAACCAAAATATTTTGGAGTATAAAGAAAATTTTAGCATTTATGGAAGTTTTAAAGCAATTTTAAATAGATTGAAAATTATATCACATACACCCAACTCTTCTCTTATACGGTAGGTACGTTCCGTGAAAATTCGTGCGAAAAAATCGTGCAAAAAATGCATGCGACATATTGCAAATTTTGGGATATGTTACTCAACTTTATTAAATCATGTAAGATGGAAATACTTTAAATATTTTCCTAATAAACCAGACAAAAAAGTAATAATGAATTCCCTGTTTTCTATTTATTAAAACAAAAACAGTTCATTTTATTGTTTTTATTACAAAAAAAAAAATTCATTCAAAATAAATATCGGAACAAAACTACTGACAATTATTCATCTCTTCTTGATTACAAGCTTGCCCGTGTAATAACTTCAATTTGAACGACAACTTTTAGAACTTTATTTGAAACTATTGCATCCTACGAACTGAACATTTTAGCATAAAATACAATTATACTGAAGAATGAAATGCTGTGTTCGAGTTGAAGTACAATAAAATAATGAAAAAATTTATTATAAAATCAAGGTATTCACCGTAGTTCAAAATCAATTTTTTGGGGATTAGCACCAGAACAAAAAATTCGAGTTAAAGTGTATAATGGTGAACCGTGTTATTTTAAAGTCGTTTAAAAAAAAGTTGTGTGTATAGAAAAAAAATCACCACGTATTAATTTGGTAACTAGAAATTAAAACTACTACTTTTCTCATAGACCTTTAGATTCTTATTTAGTTTTTACGGAACTAACCATCAACGCCTAATAAAAAATCATATTTGATTTTTTTTATTCAATGTTTTGATTTAAATTTCAATTAGAAGTAATTTGACTGTAAGTAACTGTCACGTTGGTAAAGTTAAATTTATCACTAAAAGAAATGCCCCTTTTAATGCTTTATAAGAAAGAGTCAAATAGTTTCTTTCGACAAAAAGTAACTAAAAAAACCACATGAATTTTGGGCATGATGAAAAAATTAAAAGCAACTATTGAAATGTCAGTACATTTAGGCATTTTTCCATTCATACTTTTCAGACTTAAACCTCCTTGTTAATTTTTAAAGATGAGAATATAAAAAAAAAGTATTTTTGTAGAAAATTAGGTTTAAAAAAATTGTTTTTGATAAATTTTCTAAAAAAAAATAAATTTATATTATATAGTATTTTTTTTAAAAAAAGTATTAAATAACATTTGTATAATTGAAGATCACAGTAGCAACATTTGTTTACTTGAATGCTAACTGAATGTGAGGAAAAATTATAAAATTTTATTTAAACTGAATTAAACCTGGATAGGAAGTAATTTTAATAACTTAAACAATTATTATAACGGTATTAAAATGCATCATCTCTTGTTTGAAATAATTGATATAAACTACCTTATTAAATAGTTTCGCATTTATTTTTTTAATGGTAAACAAGTCAATTTTTTTAAATAACAGAAATAAATGCTAAATCTGATTCAAATTTTAATATTATCAACTTCTCACTTATATATAAGATGATAAACATTTTAATTCAAAAATTATTTGTAAGAATATTTTTTTTAGACTTTGCTGTTTTACATAAATAAAAATTTGTGCAAATATGTAACTTTTACATATAATTGTATATGAATAAATAAAAGAATGTAATTTGTATTTTTTGGGAAAATCTAAAATTTTACTTGAAAGACGAAAAAAAAAATAACACATATGAATGTAATTGTAATAGCTTTATTATTTCTCAAAATGTTCTAAAGGTTTTAAGCTTTTCATTATTATTTATTATTAATATTAGATGATGCTGCGGATCATAATCTGAATTTTTTTCTTTTGTTAAAAATTTCTGTTTAAGTATGATAAATATTTTAATGCAACTCAAGTTTGAACACATCAATTGAAATTTTACAAATTTTATATTAAATGGAAATTTTTTTGAGTTTTCTTAAAATTTCTGCAATGTTGATAAATTTGTCAATTTCACGTCATTTCTCTTATTAAGCAACAAAAATTATTTTTGATGAGTATCAATGTGGATATAAAGTTTAATTGGAAAATTATTTTTGTATTTCAACTACAAGTAGGTATCATTTACAACTAAAAATTTTTTATAACGTAGTAAACATTGCGTTTCCCCTTTTTAAGTCACATGTGTGAAAAAATCTCACCTCGCTCGAAATTATTCTACGCCAAATAGAAGGTGGAAAATATTCATTCAAATTCCCGTAGGAAGAGCTTCATTCATTATTTTTAAAGACATTGTAGCTCCGACCTTTGTGCAGGGTCAAAATATGTCAAGGCTTTAGCAACGACTTTCTCCCTTTTCGAAAGCGTCAACGTACTCTAAGTAAATGGTAGTAAACTATTCATATTTTTCTTTCCTTCATTTTTTTCAGACACGGCAAGTTTCTTTTCTGAACTCATCGTACTGATAATGATATGCTCAGTTTCATTCATCATGCTGTACAATTTATCTGGAAATACATGTCGTGAAAATGTTTTTTTGTAAGCGGGGGGGGGGGGGATGTAGACTCAGTGGAACGGTTCTTTGGTTAAAATGAATACTAATACCCCTCTTTTTTTAAATTTTTTTTTTTTTTTTTTTTTTTTGTAAAACATAAGGATTGAAAGAACCATTAAATTACATTTTGAAGATGAATGCTATTAGCTTTTACGAGTGATATTACCTATTTCATTCATGATGAATTAGCATAAAATTACTAGATAACATCTTGTATAGAAGTTCTCCAACTTTCTTTTCAGTGAACCCCTTTGTCTTACCTTTTTCCTGGTGCACTTATTGGTCATGACTGAAAAAAAAATTCCATAGCACCACAAAAATATAAGTAATGTAATATGAGCTCTAAAGTTTCCCCTTCAATGCTAAGGCCATAATAACCTAGTGATCACGGACTCGTGGCTGGCGTGTCATGAGTTGCACGGTAACGCAGAAGACCCATCATGTAGAGGAGCTGATGTACATTAAATATGTCGAAGCTCTAAGTCCTCCCGTTGGTATGATGTGGAAATTCGGAGAGGGACATGGCAGCTCAGCTGTCGTCGGGAAAGTTACTAATCCGTCACTAATAACTTTCGTGTTACTTTGCAGTGCGATGTTAAACATTCACTCTCTCTCCTTCAATGCTGCCCTCTGTTGAATCAATATTAGTATTGATATGTTGACTAAGGGATCATTTCATGATTTGGGGACATTTTAATTAAGTGTAAAAATTGTTCTTTCCAATATTTCCTGCCATAGGGCTACAATAAGATTCTATTCTAGTTTCTGTTTACACAAAAATAAATCTCTACGTGAAACACAAATTGTAGATTTTTCCAAGTAAGTGTCATTAGAAATTGTTTTAATGAATCGTTTTGAAGTGAAGGTGCTCTACCGATGGTGACCGTGTGGTCACGAACTGGTGGTCGGCGTTCTGACGAGCCTGGTGCCACTAAAGGTCCGATGAGCTGTCGACCTTCTGAGGCACCAGTGGCAATCTGTCGAGGCTCTAAGATCCCGAAAGGAAAGTGGCTGTGGTAGCCTAGTGGTCAAGGTAACAGACTCATGGTCGGGGTGTCATGAGTTCGAGCCAAGAATCGCTGAAGACTCGCCGTGTAGGGGAGGTGATGCACGTTACATTTTTCGATGCTCAAACGTCCTCCCGTTGGTGTGGTGTAGAAGTTACGAAAGGGAGTGCCAACTCGGATGTCTTTCTCGTCACTTGACCATGGTTCAAAATTACTAGGTCCGTCGCCTGAACTCTTAGAGTAGCTGAATAGTGCGAAGTTTAATGTTCACTCATTTACGAAAGGAAAGATGTGGGCAATGGGTTTAAAACCCAGGTGTCTTCCTTATTTGGTTATGATTCTTATTGCGAGGTCCTTAGCCAATAACCCTTGCATTCCTTCGAAGTGCGACGTTATAAACAATAATTCATTTGAGCTTCGTCAGATATAAGGTACATCGGTCCTTCTATACGATGTATCTTGAATGGCATCAGGATATGAATCCACGATTTGACAGAAACTGCGTGGGTTACTAGTTCGGAATCTTAACCATTCGGTTACCGCACTTGATAAGCGCGCAACAAGTATGAAGGCTCTTTAATGTCACTCAGACTCTGAAATGTCATTAATTTATGAGTGTGAGCATGCGCAACATTTACATATCTTCATTTTTATCCATTTAAATGAGAACAAATATCCATCCTTTCTCATTTAATAAATAATCTTTTTTATCACTATAGTAATTTATGAGGAAGAGAATATCCATTTAAGGAGAGTATTAATCAGATTTAATATGAATCTTTTTATAGTGAGAAATTTGTAATTTACTTGGAAATTATGATGTAATTATGAAAAATACCGTACTCTTTATCGTTTAAAATTGCTTGCAAATATTACGCGCTAAATACTTTACTTAATACATATAAAGTGGCTGAAGTCTTTTAAAATCGAATTTTTTTAAAATATAAAACTTATTTAAATATTATATAAGATAAAAAATGTAATAAATTCCTGGCAGTTACATGAAATATTCTGTTAAAAATTTATTTTAGATAACTTCAAATATATGTTGTATTTGTTTTATTATGTATGTTAATTGGATTTTTGTTTACAAAAAGATACTTTGGGGGAAGAAAAATAGAATTTTCTCAGTTATTTTATATTTGGATGAATCTTAAATTTCGAGTAGCTTTTAATACCTCACTGAAGTATTCAAAATAATTATAGTTTAAGTGTCGTAAATTCACTAAAACTATAATTATTCGAAATATTTCTGTAGCTATTAAGGCAATCAAATTATAGTATAGCTATTAAGAAATATTGCACTGCAAGAAAACACTTAACATTTTGTGATCACTTATTTTTTAATTTAAATAATTGAGTTTAAACACAAATACTTTATTAATATTTTCATAATTTTTACGTATTTATTTCTTTATTTATAAATTAGAATCCTTTTCCAAGTTGTTTTCATCAAAATATCTTTTGAGTTTCATTTGTTTGGATTTTAAATATAAATTTTCTAGGTAATAAGCGATAAATATTTTGAAAAAGTTCTTTTTTAATGAAGTTATAGTTCTGGAGTGCAAAACTTATAAAAAGGAACAAAATGCGCCTTCATGTAAGAAACATACATATTCATGATTACTAGATAAATTTAACCCAAACTGTATTTTCCCTATCTGTCTGATAATCGCACCATAATTTATCGCATAATCTTGGCAACACATTTTGATCAAATTCAACTGAAAGCAAAGTTGATTGCAATCAACTGTCACACTTTCAATAAAGCATGAAACATTGTTCCTTTCTAAAAGCCGCTCATTTAAATCTGAACAAAGTAACCAAAATGCTGAAGGGCATCTTTTCCGTACAGAGGGGATTCATAGCGAGAAATTCAGAAACATCACATTGACAAGTGCTCTAAAGTTAATTTGAAAGCCAGAAAATTGAGATAGCAATTTTCGTTAATAAAGCAGCTTTCTGTCCCCCCCCCCATTTTCTGAAGGGTTTTAATTATACATTCTCATATAAAAATCCCTGTCGGGGGATTTTTGTTATTTCATGTATTGTGCAGGCAGCCGTTTAAAAGGGAATTTTCAATTCTAAATGATAAATCTGTGGCTTAAATTTAGTAAGCATGTGTCATTTTCTCAATTATTAAACTCTAATATTTGCAATAGATTTTTATGATCGATGATAAATTTAGGGATAAGAAATTAATAATTGCTCAACCCTATTTTTGGAATGTGTAACACTTCAGTACAGGGTTCATCCTTCAGATCCTTGTTCGGATGAATCATTTTCAAATACGATGCATCTTTCTCGCGTAAATTTCTTACTTACAGTATATATTTAATTCTGTTTTTATACGAACTTCTTTTACAAAATCTTGATTTCAGTTTGAGAAAAAAATTATTTTTACACCCCTTAGTTTTGATTCAACACATGCTCACCCCAATTTCTAAGAAGAAAACGAGCTTTATATTTTTATAACTGCGACAATGGAGACTATTCTGTCTATTGTGATTTCTGTTTGTGAGAATTTACAATTTTTAAAACCTCAATATGGAATTTTGTCAGCTTTGCGATATCAAGATATCGCGAGCTTGGGAATAAACCCGAAGAGCCTATTCTAAGTACATGCAACGATTCATTACTGAATTTGATCTTAAATCCACTGAAACATCCACACCTCGGGAAGCTGGTCTTGATTTGTTCAAGAGATTACAAAAATAATTACGCCTATCGAACACGAAATCAATACCCAAGACATTTCAAATAGTAGTAATATTGTAGTCTTCAGCAAACGCATGCATTTATCGTCAGAAATTAATATCGAATAAAATCTTTCTATGTGTAACTTGCATAGTTTGGACTAAATTTTTTCATAAATAATGAACGGTTTTTTCCCCTTCTGAGCTGATTATTTGTATGATATATGCACAATCGTGAGATACAATGAATTGCTTGAGATCCCAATAGGACACTCAAGGTTTATAGTATTATTTTTGGTGATTTCATAGGACTGGAATCAATTTTCTAACATTTTTTATACACTGTTTTGCACGTATTTTTCGGGAACGTATCTTTTGTGTAAAAACAGAATTAGATGTATTGGATAGTTCAATCGGAGATGAATTGTAAATCGCGTACTAATTAATTAGCAGTGAACGGGTTAATTTTTGAAAATGTCGAAGTGGTTGGTAATTTTTAGTACTTACATAGGCACTAAGAACTAATTATTTTTTTAAATCCTCTATTAACTTGAACCTTAAATTAAAACTATATTGAATTTTTTGAAAACCAGTTCAACGTTTCAAAAACGACAGAAAAAAGGAATGCTTGTCTGCCAGAAAAAAAGAGAGAACATTTTTATTTCGAGCATTACAACCATTAATGTTTAAAATATGAGTTTTTTAAAATGAAAAAACAAATCGTTCTCATACATTAATATTTATTTATATCTTTTTGCTAAGCATGTACATATACTCAATGTTTTTAATAAGGCTTTTGGTCCAGGATATATATATATATACAAGGGGTGATCAAATGAAAAGGTACGAAACGACATAAAAATGAAACAGTTAAATATTTGCATATTCCGCCAAGGGAGAATGTAGCGAGACATCTCGGGATGCCATTGGAGACTCTGACTGGGATCGGATCATGCGCGGGTGCCCGCATGCGCAGGAGAGAGCGAAGGCTCTTATAAAAAGCGGCGTCCAAATGATGCGAGCACAGAATTACTCGAGCACAGAAAAAGCATTAACTCCGATGTGTACTGTGAGACACTCCGACGCCTACGCAGGTCCATCAAGAACAAAAGACCGGGGCTGCTCACGGAGGGTGTGGTTCTGCTCCATGATAACGCGCGTCCACACGTCTCCAGAGTCACACAAATGGAACTGGACAAGTTCCAATGGGAGACGTTGGACCATCCGTCCTACAGTCCGGACATGTCACCCTGCGATTTCCATGTGTTTGGTCCACTGAAGAAACACCTGAAAGGAAAGCGCCTCAACTCGGACGACGTACTCAAGGGCACTGTGAAGGACTGGGTCTCGTCACAGCCACAGGAATTCTGGGAACAAGGAATCCTGCGGCTTGTTCATCAGTGGGATCGTTGTGCTCAGGCCTATGGTGTATATTTTGAATAAAGTCTATATTTGTACCCACCGTGTCGTTTCGTACCGTTTCATTTGATCACCCCTTGTATATATATATATATTGTATTTTAGCTCATAATTCATTTGTATAATAATTACGCAGAATAATTTCTCAATGATTTGGACAGTTGAAACGACCCATTGGTATAATATCAGTAAGATTTCTAGATAGATTTGGATTTAGTTTTAAATGAAAAATATCTACTTAACATTTCTAGTCTCGCATTCTCCTAATCTGCTCTTGTAGGTAATGAGATAGTCGAAAATAAATTTTACTGCAACTGAGAGTTTAGTCCTGCAAATACCAAATAAAATCTAACGTCTGATACAAACTAGAATTAAAATTAATCTGTTATCCTTTTCACGCAGTGATTGAAAATTTTTTTGCAAAAACTGAATAAAATTCAGAACTTGAGAAGCATTAAATTTATTAATTATAAAGTTAAATTTTCAAAACAGTTTAGCAAGTATTAAGCAAACAAGCCTACACAATTATATACACAAAAACTATAGTTAAATTATTCTTTTAATGTTACACAACGTTTAAGTTATGTTATCCCTGTCCCTTGAAACCCTAATAATGCCCCTCGGGCAAGATTTCGCTGCCTTTATGTAATATAGACAATACCATAGTAAAAAGAAGCGCGAAATATACACTTTGTATGCATTCGAGAAAAGCAATCTGCTATCACTTCATTAACGAAAGTGCATCGCACGTGAAATTCCAGGGGAGACAGAAAATTGAAAGTGCATTTCCCCAACAGTTAATACATTTCTTTTTTTTTTATTTAAATTACCTCAAAATCTCAATCGCTACTGCAAAATTTGATGATTTGTGTCAATGAAATTGAGATTTCCGAAAGAAAATCTGAAATTGTATCAGCTGCTTATGAAAATAAAATTATCTGTAAAATGTGATTGATCTGAGCATATTCTGACTGACGAGCTAATATACTATAGGTGGATCTAGAAAAGTGCTTTGGGAGGGGTGGAAAGTGTATATAGTGATGAGCATCAAAAATCTGGGATGGTCATTCCCGTATTGCAAATGGATACCAGCATCGTCTATGTTAACGATAAAATCTGTTTTTGATGTATTACACTCACACACATATAATATAGTAAAGATGATATCTCAGCTATCTAAAATTGAAATTAAAATGGGATGGCGAGATAGTTCATTTTAGAGAGTCTTGGAGATCTACTGCCTTAAATAGAGGGTGTATCTGCGTTTTTGCGATTCATCAAAAGTACATCCTACCTGTCAGTACCAACTACCAATTATATGGATGAACATTTTACATAAGTATTATACTCAGAGCTTTAGCTGCAAAATAATGGTGCTGAATCTATTATAACGGGAATATCGTCAGAGAATGGAAAATGCATTCAGCATTAATAATGCAATTTTTGAGTTACAAGAATATTATACAAAGACATCTTAATGTAATTGTTTTTTGCGTATTTAATAATTCTTTGCTCTGACTGAAGAAAATTTAGATATATTTTCTAAATGATAGATGAGTATAATAACGATATGTATCTCATATAATCTTACTTTATCTTATTGTAAGAAAGGGCTCATAAAACACACCATCCTTTGTTTTTATTGAAAGATATTTTAACGAACAAAGTGTCATGTATGAGATATTCATTTAGAGAAATATATTTGCTGCAAATTTCATTAAAAAACATTTTGGGAGACTACGTTTTAGTATGAATTAATTATATATAAATTGATAGAAATTGGAATTTTTTAAGCATTTAATTCATTCATTTGGGTTCGATGTGGTTATTCATTTATATTCATTAAGGCTGTACTCAAACTCCGATAGAATTAACACTTCGAGTGGAAATAGCAAAATTGCGTTTGCTTAGTTTTTACAAATTAAGCTAGATACTGTACTGCTGGTTGCAACAATTTATCTCTACCTTAATCTCTATGATATTGATCATACTAATAATTAATATTAGGATTGTTAGCTGCAATCATAATTTACTGCAGAAAAAAGGATTTATAACGAATTGGTTGCACTATTAAATATATATGTATATATATATATATATATATATATTCAATAAATGTGTTACAATGCCTTTGGAAATGTTCGTTCTCGTAAATGTTGGAGATAGTTCTGGGCCTAGTACTTTGAAATTTCTAAGAAGAATGGAATTTGATGCGATTGTCCAAAATCCACACTATCCAATATTTTCTGTCCGTCACTTATAACTGAATTAATCACTTCAGCAGCCGGTCCCAGGTCGCCCCGATTGAGACGGAAATAGCACCTCTAGTGATAAGAGATCTAGTCAGGATGCATTTGAACTGTCTGGATTTTCGACCTATGTAATGTCAAATCTCTGTTTTAAAAAATATGAACCACAGTCATGCAATTCGGCATTTCTCAAAAGATTCACCTGTTTTAGTCGAACTTTTGTCGGAATGGGTGAAACATCACACACAGGAAATTGTTGGTTCACATGAGGTCAACTCAGGTTAAAAATGTATCGTATTTTGAATATAACGTTTTGAGAGAGAGAGAGAAAATTGCTTTTTAATATTTTCATTCCTTATCTAATATTTTATAAATCGGAGAAATAACAAAGGTGTAAGACATGTATTTATTTATTATAATTATGGATTGTTTTATTCGAAATAATGTTATATACATTTTCAGTATTTTGAAGTGGCTTTAAAATTTGTCCTTTTTATTTTGTCACAGATTAATAATGCAACTATTTGCTGGGGAGTAAATTTATGATTCAAGATACCAGTATTAAAACATTTCTTTAATTTCTTCATACTTATACTTGGTTTATCTTAAGTATTTTTTATCAAGAAGACTAATTAATTATAATTAAGCATTATGAAATCATCAAGTGCTCTAATGAATTTTGGAGAACTGAATGAGAAACTGCAAAATTTTTATTACCATTAGGTTTTATTTCATAACAGGGTTGCAATTTTTGTTTTAAAGGAAAAAGAATTTTGGTGAATTTTTTTTTCATTGAGGGTCTGTTCTCCTATTCTGTATATGCTTGTAAAGTCTAAATCTGGGGGGGGGGGGTTGATGATCAGTGGGTAAGGTGAAAAAGTGCTTTGAAGTTATACGATCTGTTTTTGCGGAGAAAGCGTAGGTAGCATTTTCATCATGCCTCAGCAGGGATGATTGTCACCTGACCTCATCGAGAATGACGAAAAAATGGCGAAAAAGATAGTTTTTCGAAACCACTTCCTGAAGAACGACCGCACTTATAACCTTCGACCAGGGAGTGGTCAACGTAAAACGTGAGCAGAAAGTGACTTAGCTGTACAATACAATTGCAGGTATTGTATTATTGAGAAAACACCTCTTTTAAACGAATTACCTCATCTCTATATTTTGACAATGTTGTACGTGAGTCTCTCGTTGATTCGTTTCTCATCTCAATTCTGACAAAGAAACAAGGCTATAAACTTCGAGATGAGATATATACAGCTCGTAAAAGTTTTTTTAAACTACCAAGGGGCTATTGTTTTAGCTATCAATAAACTGTACCTGGCCACTTTTCAAATGCCTGCTTTCACCAATAATGCGCATGTTTTTCAAAAATATGTGATAAATTTCTTTTAGAGCTATTACGGAATTAAAGTATTCATACAAAAATAAAGTTATTTTTTGGCAATCCATTAATACAGTAAAATGCATTAATAAAATATTTTCAAAATGAAAGAATTTTATATAAGATTGGTTTTAAGGCACATTTTCCTCACTCATTAATCATATGTCGGCAAGTGAATTAAGATTGGATATCTATTTCAATACGACAGAGTTAGTGGTATTTTCCTATGGTTTAATTTTTTTAAATAATTTTTTGTAAAAGAAGCAAATACTGACCTCTGTAGATCTAGGCAGGTTCTTCCATTTAGAAATGGGTTGTAGTTTATGATTTTAATCTACATTGAAATTATTAATGAAGAGCAAAAAAATAGAGAATCATTAAAAAGATTATTACAAAAAAATTAGGTTCACAGAAAATCAGGGTAAGAAATGAGACGATTCCTTAAAATAGATAATTTTACGGATCTTCATGTATCAAAGGTCTATTGAACGATTGTGAAGAAAATAATTCATCATCACTTCAATTGAAATATTTATCAATTAATATCAGGAAAAGAAAGTTGTAATGATGTTTTTCAACACAATTGGGATATTACTGTTATAAACGAAGAATAAAAGTAGGTTTACTGCACACAAAAAAAATTAATATTATTGAAAACAGAACGGTATCTATGGTTCCATGACAAGCATACACATGATATAATTATGAATAATAGAAAACGTAATGCAAAAGCATTTCAAATTGGTTTTCAAGATTGGTTCTCAAGATTAGTTCTCTCCCTAGGATAACAAATTCTCATGATCTGTTTACGATGTGCCCACAGATACCGAATCAGTCGCTTCATAGAAAACTAAGTGTATTATATATATAAAAACACACAGACGCAATTTCGTTAGATGCCCTCGTAAAATGAGTTACAGCTTGAAGTAGGATCGCCCCTAGATGAGCAAAGAAATATACTTTAGAAGCTTTGCTGATATAACCAAAAATGCAAAGCAAATTGTGCAAAATGTTAATAAGTTATTGCATGAATGTGTAAGGCAATGTACACTCTAACACAATGTATGTACTAAATTCTGAAAATACTCGGGAGATTTACAACTGTTTTGTTCTAGTATTTATGAAAACATACATGTTGGTAATAATTAGTTGAATAAAAACTAATTTTTTTAAAGAAAGAAGCTCTTACGCTTATAAATGTAAGCAGTTGCTAAAACTGTACAACATCCATTAGTTATCTGATACAATATTAAGCACAATATTTATTTAATAAAGAATTGTGTTAACAAAGTGTTATTTTCAGTTAAAAAGAAACCATAAATATATAATGTCCATACTAATTATATCCATGAATATAATATGTGATTAGAAATAAATTGTTTTTTTTTTATATTAAGTACATTTCAGTGTTTTTTATAGGAAGCATTTGTAAAAATAAATTGATTCATTAATTCTCCTCTTTATAAGCAAATCTAAATTCCTTAAACAGTCATGTAACTTCAAAAATGACTAAATTACCCTGCAGCTTCATTTCTTAACGAAATGGTCACCGACGTGTCATCTTCTTAAAAAAAAAGAAGAAAATCCAAGACATGTTTAAAAAACAAGGTGCGACAAGTGGATCTTCTTTTTAAAACTCCGAATGACTTAGATGTAACATCTAATTACAGTTTCTCGTTTGTTTAAGGTTTATTTGCATAATTGATAATGTCACATCCTGATTGATAAATTACAAAGGTGACATCCACTTAATTTATTTTTCTAAGGCTTTTCTAAAGGTGTTATTGTTAATCAAATCAATTTAGAGATTTAAATTTCCTATGTTAAATATAAGTGTCGTGCTGTAACTATATAATGGCTTACATCAACTTAATATATATATATATTTCAGAAATTTTTTAGCTTATCATATGGTTTAGCTTATCAATAAACCATATTGATTTATACCATTTAGATGTTTTTCCTCGTCTATTTTTCTTTCTTTTCCAGTAGATGCATATAAGATGGCGTGGCTACAGGGGACGTGGTTAGAGAGGACACATAATATTTCGTGGTCTGAGCGGACACTTTGAAACTCATCGTGGTTTGAGCGGACACATTTTCCCCTCATCTTAGAACAGATGCGATTTTCAAATTACTAGGATAAATACATTTTTGACAATCAAATTTTTGAATTAAATTTTTGAGATATTATAGTGCGCATACATTTTAAACATAGCGAAGTTTAATAAAAAAAAAAAAAAACACTCTTTGCGTTTCTTCTCTAAGTGTATTTTAACTAATAAGTGTTTTTTAATTTGAAATCCAGAGAATTAGGTGACCATGGAATAAAAAGGAAAAAAAAGCATATGTAAAATTGGATGAAAGAATTGAAAACATTCTAAAAGAATTCGAAACATCAAATAATTTACAAAAATGTCTAAAATCTCTTTAAGTTTTGTAACTAGGTTGCAACTAAATCCAATGGTAAATGATATTTATGCCTTTATAATAAAGGTTAAAGGTTAGTTAGTATTTATTTACTTGTATTTATTTTTCTTTTATTTACTTGTATTTATTTTTCTTTTATTTACTTGTATTTATTTTTCTTTTATTTACTTGAATCTTGTATTTTACCCCCTTCTAGTATTTATTTTTACTTATACATTAATGAAACTAATTAATTTTATGGCAATTGCCCCTGTTCTAATATTTGACTCTAAAATACAGTTTTCCCACAAAATTCCTGAAATTCGTTCATACCCTTCATTATATTGTTGCTATTAATTTTTAAATATTTTTTTGAAAGTTTTATTACATTTCGCTATGTTTTTAAAATGTATTCGCACTATAATATCTTAACAATTCAATACAAATAATTAAATTTGATTGGCAAGCATGCATTTATCCTTGTAATTCGGTAATGGAATCTGTTCTAAGATGGGGAAAAAATGGGTTCGCTCTAACCACGATGAGTTTCAAAGTGTCCTCTCAGACCACGAAATGTTATATGTCCGCTCTAACCACGCAACCGTTTTTAAAGGCTCTTCTAAAATTGTTTTCAGAAGATATTTCCTCCCTTTGTCGATACCCTTGTTAAACCCAGTAGGGAAGTTACCGTTATTATCCAAGACCTGGTTTTCTTAAGCGACCCATCAATACTAATAAAATTAAAATTCAAGTTAATGTTATTTAGAAAACTAAAACCTAGAGTGGAGTATGAAATACCAAAAGATGATGAGATTGATCATGGTTAATATGCCTTGAGTTTATAGTTTATTTTGACTTTGTATTTAATACTTAGGGTGGTTGTGGTAACCTAATGGTCTTGGTCACAAGCACATGACCAGCGTTGTTGTAATCAAGTTATGGATTCGAGTCCTGATATCACTAAAGAATCAACGTCTAGCGGAGTTAATGCTCATTAAATCAGTCGAGAATCAAAGTACTTAAATTTTTACTGTATGGCGATTTGGAGAGTAAAATGGTGGTCGAGTGGTCATGGTCACGAATTCGTAGCCTGCGTTGTATCTGTCGAATCCTGGTGGCTCTGAAGACTCGCCATATAGAAGAGCCGATGGACGTTAGATCTGTCGAGGCCGAAAGTCACCTCATTGGCGCGATGTGAAAGCTTAGAGAGGGAGATGTCAGCTCAGGTGTCGTCTTCATCACTTGACTGTGGCTGAAAACTAAGAGGTCAGTTTACAGCAGCCCTCGTATTCATTTATACTGTGACGTTAATGTAATTATTTTTCACTCTCCTATCGGATGCCATTTTCAATCCTACTTCATAAACTGGGCTATTTTTGTGTGTATAAGGTTGCAATAAACAGTTGCTCACGCGCTGGAGAGTACGATGCTTACTGACAGATGTCGTCCTCGTTTCTGGATCATGGCTCAAAATTGCGCCAATAGTCTTCGTAGTGCTCCTAATTGCGACTTTAATAAGCAATCAATTTTCCTTAAAAGGGTATTAACACTCTAAACTTTTATTAAAATTCTGCAGCATAGTCATTATTAAGGCTCAAAGGTTCTCTACTGTATGAGATGATAATCTGATTGGTAGAACATTGTGGATTACAGTTTGAGGTATCGCTTCGTCAGAAAAAAGTAGGTTGAAATAATTAACCTTTCTCAGTTAAATTCATATAAAATTTTAATCTCAATTTTCCTCACTTGACAGAGTGTGGAAGTTTAGAATAAATGAATGTCATCACACCATCGTCAATTGACCACATGGAATGGTACTACTATCTAAAATGTGCTACCCTTCTCTAATAACAAATAACTTTATTTTACAACTTCTAACACTTCCTCACACATACCTAAACACCACAGTTCAAAATTATATGATGTTATTAACAGCCTATATTGTGTAACACTTAGGTTCTTTAAGATCAAACTTTATTTTAAGCATTAGTGCTAAGTTATCAACTTTAGCTTGCAAAAGATAAACTGAAATGTATCGCGCTGTATTGAGGAACAAATATGAATTAGCAATTTTTAGCTTATTTTGAATAAACTATTTATTTTTTTCCTATTATATTGCATCTCATCCATGCTTTTAAAATATGGATGTCTTCAGCGAACAGAAAATATTTGAGTTCACCGACTTATTTTTAATTTGGAAGGTGACGAAAAAAAAAAAACAATTATAGATCAAATTTGTATTGTTTATTAAAAATTAATATAGTGCTTTGGAGAATCTAAGAGCCTTAAAAGCTTTCTAACTTTATGGAATGATAAAAAATTGAGAACCCAAATTTTCTAATCTGTACAAGAAATTTTATTGCACGTTTTAAAATTTTTATAAATATTTGAATAAAATTCTGTTTCGCAATGTAATTCAATATCAATAATAATTAATGTTTTAATATATGCCCAGGTTTGGTGGCTCAAAGAATTTATTCTTAAAATTTTAGACTAATTTATTGATAGCAAATAAAATTTTAAAGAATTCAGAGGTATTAAAGCTGATTAAATAACTATATTTAAAAACGGTATTTTCAATTTTAGTGTATCGCTTTATAATCATATCTAAACGGATTTATTCATTTAAAAATAGCTTCAAACAACTATTTTAGACTAGTCTTATTTTTATACCTTGTATGTTATGAAATTAATGTAGTTTTTTAAAAGATTTTTACTCTAATCTTAATATTTTATAATGTTATGTAAAACAAAAAGTATTGAAAAATAGGATTTTTTAAACGACTTTTTACAATTTTATTTATTTTGCCTTCACATTATAAAAGGAATAAGAGATATTTGAGAATCCTCTTACTCATTAAAATCAACAGCAATAAACAATCCCTCAAGTTTCTTATAGAAAAGGGAAAAAGCAAAAATTATATTCGAAAACAGAGTTCGTCGTATTAGGATTCCTTCTTGAAAAGTAATGTAGAAATTATATGAATTATTTATTTTCAAGTGACGCAATGCAAAGGCCATATAGATAAATATTTTTTGGTGATGTAATGCAATGATTATGATGAATTATTTTTTTAAAAAACAGCGTGTAACACTTATGATTGTGTAAATGAATAATGTGCTAAATGATGCAAGACTTAATACCTTAAACTAAAAACCTTTTCACATTCCAATATTTTACACGTACCGAATATATCTCTTGACAAATCTAAAACACGTGCAATATATGTGGCACAGGTCTGTTATTTGGAATTCGTATTCAAGAGAATGACCATGAAACTTTGGCCATACTATTTAGACTTCTTTGTTTCGCAATTCAGATTCCACCTAAACATAACTCTTGAAAATATGGCGTAGGCTGGACAAACTCCCTGTAAGTGCCGCTTTAGTACCTCGTATACCAATCTCCCGCTGTCTTCGAATGCAATTTTACCACACCAGTAATATCAGGTTTTTCAGGCTTCTTCCAATAGTATTGTGTGTGCCGACTTAGAAAAAATATATACCTGTAATTGAAAAGGGGGAATCTTAAATAAGCCTTTAATTGTCGAGTTCGCCTTGGGAGTATTTTATGTGGTAATCCGTTTTGAAAAGGTGGAGACTAGTTTGCGTAAAGTAGATGGTATCATCCTTCCCTTGTGTGTAAATTTAAGAAAGAAGCACATATCATTACTCTATAATCAACAATATTATGCACCTGTTTTGTTCTTCCAAAATTTATTTTCAGTGAAGTTATTAGAAAGTCGAAATTGTAAATCTCTAGATTCAAATATATATATATGATATTTTCACATTTTGATAAGATTTGCGTAGCTGCTTAAATGAGGAGGGGGAGGGGTCAGGAAACCCTTCAACAATTTAGTTCTTGCAAACATTGTTCAATAAATCGAAGAAAAATTGAGCTCACCCTAAATCTGAAGAAAGGTTAGTGCTCATATAGTAGCCGGATGGTCAAGGTCGTAACCTCGTAACCAACATTATCTAGTCTCGGGTTCAAGACTTTGTTGAAGACTCGGCGTGTAGAGGAGCTGATATACGTTAATTTTATCTAAGCTCAAAGTTCTCCATTTGGCGTGGTGGGGAAGTTTACAGAGGCTCAGTCCATCAGCTCAGGTGTCGTTCTGGTCACTTGACTGTGGTTTAAAATTACCAGCTTCGCCACCAGATTGCGACGTAAACTAAAATCAGGTGCACTTTATACAGTTGTGTAATCTAAAAATTAACAGCTTTTTCTATTACTGATGATTCTTTAGTGCTTTTCAAATCTAAATTAAAAAGCGATAATAAGGTAAAAACTAACTTTTTTTAAATAAAAAACTATCTTTATTTAAGTAGATCCATGCTATTTTCAATTTTAGCATTCGTTGCTGTCCCTAAATTCATGTCCAAGTGAAAAGTTAAAATTTAGGACAGCAAATAAAAATATATTAAAATAATTTTTTGACTGGTGAAATATTTATTAGAAAACATATAAATGGCCTTGCAATATAAACTTTAAACATATCTGGTTGCCATGACATTTACAAGCAACTAACAAACCAACCTTCGTGCCGAAAAATAAATCGACTAATTCATATGACGTCATAATCACATGATAATTTTAAGCCACGTGTCTTTAGCCAATCAAGTTCAAAAACACATGTGACGTCATAGTCACGATAAATGCAATTATCTATTTTCAGCAAATCACAGTTCATGCACTTCGTTGTTGCTAAATTACGCTTTTTACAGAAACTTTTTTTTAAAAAAAATTAATATTTGTCACTTTATTTAAAAGTACATGTGCAAAACAAGACTTTTTTTTCTTTAATTTTAAAATCTTTTTGCAGAAATTTCTTTTTATAACTCTTGAGCATCTTTACCCAACTATGCAATTTGAAATTTTACCTAAGTTTTACAAACAGAATAAAAAGTACGAGCTATATATAATATATCACTTATTAAAATAATCAACCATGAATGAATTATTGAATTGAAAATATAATTGGAAATTATGGATGTTTTCAAGGTAGAAGGGCAATTTAGAATTAAGTTTAGAATAAAAGTGGCATATTCTCAAAAGACTTATGTATTATTAGAATTTCGTAGTATATTTTCGAGAAAAAAAACTTTTCCTGTGAAAATAAAAAAAATCCTATAATCATTAACACATAATTTCTATCACAAGGAGGAAAATGTTCTGTCAGTCAATATCAGATTTTGCAAAAGATATTTGTAAGCTTACAACTAACGTTAAAAAAAATATTCCCTTTTAAAAATTTTAATGCAGCTCTGAAGTAATTTCACGTTTAAAAAAATAATTTAATATAAAAAAATAATTTTTTTTTTGGAATTAGAAATCAACCTTTACATTGTTGATGTTCATTAGTATTTTATTCGGATAAAAATTTTTTTTTCATCTTAAAAAACGCATTAAGAGCAGCAGTTTTTGTGAAAAGTGATAAGATTCATTTAATAATGAATAATAAACGAATGTTGTATATTATTGTCTTTGAAATATTTATATGAAAAAATGTAAAAAGTACCTAAATAACATTAAGTACGATACATCAGACGCATAAACTTCAAAAACACTTAAGGCTTCTATTTAATCATTTTAAATTCATAAATCTAATAATTTTCTGACATTTTTGTTTTCTATCCTAATTTTAGACTTTCATTAATTTAGATTAATAAAAAATATTAATTTGAATGCAATAAAGTACGCCAGAAAGAGAAAAAATAGTTCTCTACTGAATTTAAATTTTTCTATGTTTAAAATAATTCAAAAATATATTTTTTAAATTCTTGAAATCTACTAACGAATCATTAAATCTGTCATGAAAACATTTTCAAAAACCGTATGAAAAGCGTAATTATCTACAGAAAAGATCCAATAATTTCCCCTCATTTTTGAATTTTTAAAAAATTACTATAATTTAGGTTTGAGAAGGAAAGTGATCATTTCCATTGAATCCATTGTTCACGAATTCAAAATAGCTGTAACTACCCCCCCCCCCTCCAATTGTTCCCTTTTTTTTTTCTCAAGCTGTGTTCGAGCGCTTTGAAAATCATACATTTCTGACTTAAATTACATATTTTTTGCGTGATATACAAAGAATAACTTTGAATATGTAAACTTAGTGTAAACTATTTTTAGCCGTCATGTCATAACAATTTTAGAATTTGTAATTGACATTTATTTACAATCCTGAGTTTTTTTAATCCGCTGAAATCCACGTAGATCATTTCTTGACTACTTTGCTGGCAGGTGGTGTCCTATGTTTAGATGTTAACGTTTGTAAACTGATGCAATCTAGTTATTCCCATAAAAATATTCATTTGTCATAAAATCATTTGATTCGTGCCATTCCAACAGGTGTTTTTTAGCTTCATGACCGTTTCGCCTATTCAGTAGTATTAAATACTAAGAAACGGCTCCATCACATGCGTTATACAGTTTTTATGTCCCATTTAAAAGGTTTTTTTTTTAAAAAAACCTACAAGTTGAAACAGATCGTGACATCAAGATAAATTTCTCACTTCTTGTAAATAATAAGACAATGTTTTTTCCCGTTATGGGATGGTTAAAAGAATAATAGAAATTGTGATAAATAGTTCTTTACAATTGTAAAACTAAAAGTGCTTGTATAATTCTTATAAATGGTTTAGTCGAGTTCTTTTGTACATTTTGAATAATTCTATAATGATTGGAATTTAATCTCAGAAAGATGTTATTAAGGTTTTTAAGAATAAGTTTCTGAATATTGCATTAGAAATATAAACCAAATTCCCAAAGCATTGAGAAAAATATTAAATTATGAAAAAGTAATATACACAGCTGTCCATAAAAATTGTAACACCATGAAGGAAAACAAATACAAAAAAGATATTTATTATACATAAACAGAGTATGGCAGGAAAGCAAAATGATTACATTTGTAAGCAGTTTGGGAGTTTACAGGGGTGTAAAATTAGCTGCCACTTCTGGCAGTTAAAATAGTTGCTACCCGGTCAGACATGAAGTCGAATTGGGCTTGGATGATAGAAACCGGCTACTCATTCCTTGCAGCTTCAAATTTTTTCTATTACACACTTTCTAAATCGTATTAGTTGAATAGGGGTTGCGGGTCAGTCTCTCAGGAATACATGGCCATATGTTTTCAATGGATGACAAAACTGGAGACCGTACAGGTCAGGGCAGCAATCGAATACCCTGTGTATCGAAGGCCAGAATATGACATGCAATACGTGATATTGCATTATCTTGTTGAAAGATGGCGTTTGGCAGGCCTCTCGAAGATAGGGCACAGCCACTGGACGTCAGAAATGTACCGATCTGAGTTCAAATTACCTTCTATCCGAACTAGAGATCCGTGTGTCATGTACCCAATGACTGCCTGAACTATAACACCAGGTGCAAGGCCCCTATGCCGATATTGAATGTAAGCAAGCAGCGAGAGATCTCGGAGCCTTCAGAGATGTATACGGCCATCGGAATATTGCACGCAGAATCAGAACTTGACGAAAAAGACATTGCTCAACGCCAGTGTCCATCTTTGTTGTTCAGTACATCAGAGTCGCTGTGTCTCTCTATATTCATTGTCAAGTGAAGCCGCAATAATATTCGCCGTGCTTACCGTTCACGCTGCTGCAAACATTGTTTCACCTTAAGAGCGGATATTAGGTGCGCTGCAAACTTGTTCATTTCCTGACTATTGGTCCCTAATGTAGTTATACGGTTTGACGGTTACCGACCTCACAATATGTCTGTACTTTCCGGTGTTAGTCATGGAAGAGTGCGGATATCCTGCACTCCCTTCAGAGAGACCTTCAGCAACTTATTGATTCCAAATTCGCATGGGACAGTGGTTGAAATTCGACCAGCGGGACGGGCCATATCACGGAAACGATAATATACACTCTTAGGCGACCTGCTTCTATCAAATTCCGACACTTGAAGGTAAACATTTCTTTTTCTTATTCGAGGCATGACACGATATTCTGAGCAAACTCAGGCCTTACAAAGCGATTTCTGAATACAAAATCCACAACACAACTTTTTTTATGCATTACTTTAGATGTCGTTTCTCCCTCCTGCTTCGTCTAAATGAGCAGAAATACTAATCATTTGCTTATCATAACCTCTTCTTCCTGTCATGTGATTTTGGCGTTCGTCAGATAATTCCTTCTTGGCGTTGTAGTTTTAATGACCAGCAGTGTATTTGTAATAATGCTGTGTTTAGAGGGGTGAGCATAGTATATGAGCAACAATGTCGTAAAAATAAAATAATTGCTGATTTTAAGAACATTTGCTCATTGTTATAACTCGCTCCTTGATAATGTTAACACTGTCATAGCTGAGTAGTCATGGCTGCTTATTCATGGTTGACGTTGAGTTGTGAGTTCGAGTCCCTATGCAACTGAAGACCAGCTGTATAAAAGGACTGATATACTTAATTTCTCTTTTTTCGTGTCTCAAGGTCCTCATATTGGCGGGGTCTGAGGAAGGAGTATCAAGTTAAATTGTGTTATCCTTGTTACTTGACTGAGGTTCAAAATTACGAGATCCTTCGCCAATAGCCCTCATGCTTATTTGAAGTGCTTTTGAAATAAAGAATCGATCTGAAACGTTCCTTTAGTTTAAACACTCAATTACTATTTCCAAACGTAATTTTTCTTTATAAAACATTGAAAAAATATTTTAGGCAGTTTTGTCGAAGAACAATTTTGTAATATTTATACTTAATTGTATATTTATTACCTGATAAAAACGGCCGTATACAAATTTATTCAAAATTTACGAGGAAAAAATTAGGTGTCACACACATATTAACGTTTTTCAGCTTTTTTTTCCATACGACTTTTACTATGAGCATAAGTATTAAGGACTTGCCTTTATATAAATGCGGTAATTACGATTTCTATAGATACTTGAATGATTTTTCCTCTTTCTGAGAAAATTAACTGTATTTAGAAACGTCGATGTCCTAGGATTTATCCTTATTATCAAATCTCCACCTTGTAAACTTAATTTTTACCCCCCCCCCCTTCACTGTACATTTAGAATAAAGATTTTCACGTAGTAATTTTAGGTTAATTAACGAGTATATGACACTTGGCCAAATATGGTTTTTGAAAAAAAAACTAATTAACTAATCTTGAAAGTTAAATACGTTATGCATTAAATTGGGAGTCATTCATTAAATTTTAAACTACAAAGGTATAGGTAACGATTGTTTCAAATCTTCGCTGCATTTTTAAAAAATAAAACCCTCTGTGTAAAGAGGTTGATGCACATTAAATCTGTCGAGGCTCAAAGTCATCACGTTGGCGTAGTGTGGAAGCTCGGAGAGGGGTTTACAGCTTAGGTCATTTGACCATGGTGCAAAATTACTAGGTCCATCACTAATAGCTCTTTTATTGCTTTTTGTGCGAATTTAGAATACACTTACAATGTATAATGTTTGCTAAATTTATAATTGCTGTTTTTGGCTTATACTGGTATTTCTTTTGCTTGTACAACGATTCGTGTATTTGAACGGGATGATGCTATGCATTGCATTATACACTATTACCTTATTTTACTTAGAAATATAACATTAAATATTTTCGCATTACACAAAAGCGTAGTTCTATAGATACACATCCTTATATTACGATTTAATTTTAACTGTCTATAGGCGAAAAACTTTTTTTCTTCCAAAACTAGCAAATGAACTTATTACATTCATTCATATAAAGCTATAGTACTGGGGTAACTTGTATCAAAACCTAAAAGAAATACTGAACAAAATCAAATTTTCTTGGATGCGTGGGGCTCTAAGTGGCTGTTCTCTTTGGTTCGAAGCCAGGTGACAAATTCTTCACTTTTCTAGTTTTGTATCGTCTGAGAAAAGTCGTAAAAAACAATGGACGTGACTAAGTACAATAACAGAGGTGCCGACACAAGCGACCTTGATTCATGTTTCCTCGTCTATTACTGGTCTGAATCGACACTCATTCCATGCTTTAGTTAAAGCTCACCCGACTGCCGACGGGTCCTAAAGAATAATGAAGATTTAAATAGCGTGAAATAAGAAGAAACATTTTTGGCGACGAATCGGATTGAAATTCCGATCTTGAGTAGAAATGTCTAGTTTTGAGTGATGCGGCCTTATAAATAAGGAAGTGGTTGAAATCATTGATTATCTTGTTAAATGTAGAATACACATGTTCTTGAGCAGATCCATTTGATAAAGTGTGTGGCGATTTTCTGTAATTGTGTAGCACTTGCATGTGATAAATTTTTGTTTCTCCATAACTATCATTTCTTTTAAAACATGTTGCACAGACAGTGCTTTTAATATGACTGTTTCAAATCAAATAAAGCAATACCTACAAGTTGCTTTGTTTGAATATGCTAGGCCTTTCCATCAATATTTCAATTTTTATGTTTGTGAAGCCAAAGTTTTATGAACCTTTTCCCACTCACTCTTGATACCAGTGTCGGATTAAATGACATGGAGGCCCCTAGGTAGTCGAATTCTCTGGGCCCTGTTGCGTAATAATTCTATTACATAATATTTTAGGAATATATTTCTTTGTATAAATAAAATAACAAATTATCAGCAAATTAAAAAAATATAAAAAAATAATTATATTATTAGAATCTGTAATAAAAAAAACTAACTCTTGCAATAATTAAATATTTGGTTTTCTAAATTTTTTGGTCGGTGAATTCTTTTAGAACATCTTGGAATTCATTGTTCTGTAAGATGTCATATTCAATGACCGTATTAGCTAGTGAGTTCAGTTTTTCTTGTGTTATAGAAGATCATTGACAGTTTTTTAGCACCTTTAATTTTAAAAGCTTTGCTCACCAGGAGCATTTATTATCATAAGACACCTGTATATTTTTAATGGCTGTCATCACATTGGGAAACGTTGATTGCAGCAAGTTTTTGAAAACAAGTTCGTATGATCGCGGAGCTGGTACAGTCTAATTCATTTTCAAAATCTTCTATTTGTAATGTGAAATGCTTAAAATGAACAATTTCATCTGTGAAGTCGAATTCGATGACCTTAGAATTCAATGTCCTTAGGGTAGTATTCTTTAAATATTTGGGCAACTTTTTTTTTTTTTGAATCTTCTCTTAGTATGAAATCAACGAGGAACCCAAGTAGAAAAGATATTTTACTATATGCTTCCAAACGATGGGAAAAGTTCTTTATATAAATTGGTTTATATAAATATAAATTTATATAGGTAGATAAGTTTCAATTTTGAATTTCTCACTTCCTTGAAGCGCAACAGTTTTTGCATTACCGTCATCGTAATATCTTTTTCTTATGCGTTTTCTACATTCATCCGTGTGTTGCTAATCTATTTTCTCATTTAACTATTTTTCATATTCGTAAAACATTTCTCTTTGCGAATTTAAAAAATCCAGTACAGGTAAGCCTCCTACAACGCGGTAGATACGTTCCTCAAAAAAGCAGCGTTATAAGAAATAGCGTTGTAGGAGTTAATATCTACACGTCACTTGTGACGTGTAGAGATTAACAGAAAAAAGTTATGGAAAAAAATACTCAATATCTGAAACGCGTTGCACAAGTACCGCGTTGTAGGAGGCTTACCTGTAATGATTTCAGATGATTGACGGCTGTTTGAAATTCTGTTGATTTCATTTGTAAGGATTTATTTACTTCATTGATCGTGTTTTAGACAACAGTTCAAAAGCGAGCAATGATAATATTTTCTTTCTTCGACAAATCTTTTAGAAGGCATTTATACTACCATTTATACCGGATATTTTTGGAGCACTAACAGAAAACAGAAAACGCTCTTGAGGGGCCCCTAAAAAGCGCGGGGCCCATAGGCAATTGCCTACTTGGCCTAATGAGTAATCCGGCACTGTTTGATACGCTGGCAAACAGGCTGTGAATTTCAATAGCTTCACGAATTGTTTGTAGCTTTTTAGTCATATCTTCAGCAATGACCTGCAAAACTTTCTGGAAGCTATTATAACCTTCAGATTAAGACATAGTAGCATTAGCTCTGGCACACCATCTTATTTACTCTTTTTTACAACTAGTTCAGAGTCTTTGCTATCCTCAACATATTTCAACATAATCACCCAACGGTGTGTCGATACTGAGAAAAATCTGCTGAAAAGAATTGATGTCGAAGCCCAAAGAACGAAACTGTTCCAACACAGCTTTCTGCTGCACTTACTGCAGCTAAATTTAGCGAGTGTGCTGCGCACGGAATGTAGTGTGCAAGTAGGTTTATCTTTAAAATATGCACTTGAAGACCATTATAGGATCCCGACATATTTTCTGCAATGTCATAAGAATGTTCCCGTAAGTTTCTTATATCAATGTTGTAATTTTAGGAAGGTCAAAATAGTGCTACAAGCGCTTATCCAGCGTGACTTTTTATGGGAATAAATGTTAGAAAGCGTTCTGCCACTTCTCCATCAGATACTCTCACATATCTAAGCACTACTGTCAATTGATCCTATGAGATATATAAAACTAATAAAATAACTTAATCTAAATTAAGCCTTAACTATAAGCCAATCTCAGGAAAAGAAAAGCTAAATAATCTACCAAGATGTTCTGTACTCTGTCTGCAATCGAACATACGGAATCTGGACGAAGTCCGTGGGGCAACTACTCATTAGTAGGTGTAAATTGGATACAAGACGATATGTTTACGTCGCAGACGTGCTCTTTACATCCCAGACTTCACCCGGATATTTTTGGAGCACTAACAGAAAACAGAAAACGCTCTTGAGGGGCCCCTAAAAAGCGCGGGGCCCATAGGCAATTGCCTACTTGGCCTAATGAGTAATCCGGCACTGTTTGATACGCTGGGTATTGCAAACAGGCTGTGAATTTCAATGGTTCTACAATACTTTGAAATACTCAGAATGTAATAATCAGTTGATCATTTAATTTTAGTTTTTGACAATATGCATTTGATAGTTTTGTAATTGAAGGAATAATATGGTAAAGATATTTAAATTATCCAATTGAATCTAAATTTGGAAGAAACCATTGTTTTTACTACTAAAAAAATGTTTTTTTTTTTTAAAAAATGTACAGCTCGAAACAAAAAGCGCAAAAGGGGTGAAATGAAATAATCTAAGCAAATTCAGATTTTTATCCGTTTCGCCAATTATTTCTGTTTTTATTGAATATTTAGAAACTTTTTTTATGGGATTAATGAGTGACTGTTAATTAGGATCACATTATAAAGAAACTCGAGGACTATTAGTGACGGACCTCGTAATTTTGAACCGTAGTCTAGTGACAAAGACAATACTTGAGTTGGTACCCTCTTCTCCGAACTACCACATCTTGCCAACGGGAGGGCATTGAGCCACGACAGATTTAATGTGCCTTAGATCCTCTATATGGGGAGGAGGGATTTCATTTGGATTTGGGCTGGAACTCATGACACGTCGATCACAAATGCGTATCCATGGCCGCTAGACTACTGCAGCCATAAATGTTGTCAGAGTGTGACGTTAATAAATGACCAATCAAAAGTGTTATTTTGGAGTGAGGTATTCTCTCAATTATTTTCCAATATTTTAAAATTCACCCCTCCGTTATTTCTTCAAAGTTAGTGCGACGTTATTTAAAATTGTTTTAAGCGTTATCTTGAGAAAGGGAGCCAAAAACTAGACCACTTTTTGTGATAAAAACACGCTATCCTTAAGAAAACAGCATATTTTGTAATGTTCATGTATGCATGAATCAATATATTTTTCTGATGAAAATAATGGTATCCATGTATTACCTCTTATACCGAAATTCTAAATAAATTTTATACTTACGTTTTTTCAAGCAAAAAATGTATATTTTTAAATTTTAAGAATATACACACTACCCAGTTATATTGGTGCTTTCCAATGTGTCAGATTTATACGAAAACTGTACGTTTTTTTTCTGCTTTGAAAATATGTTCCAAGTTTGAACACTGACATTATTCGTATAACCTTCATGTTGTTTCAAAGCACGATGTAAAAAATAAATAATCCCTTGTTTTAATTAACAATAATTAAAATTATACGTGGAAATTTAAAATACAATTTTAATACTCTTAATAATTAATTCTTATGCTTGGTAATCTTTATTACGGTAATTCATTTAATGTATAACGAATCACCTCTGTCATATTTTTTATGATTAATTGAAACTAAATTCTAATACTCCGAATAAAGATATTTTCTATCAAAAATTGGTGTGAAAAATGGTTAGCTAATCTTTCGTAAATACTTAAATACATACTTCAAACTCAAGGAATTGACTTAACCTTCAGCTTAGATAACAATACTCAAATGCAGTTAGAGACTGCCAGTAATTAAAATGTCTTTTATCAAGATAAATGAATCATTAATTTAAATTTGCATAATTTTCTAATAAATTTTCTTTTAATTACCTCTTGAGCTCGATTTATTTTTACTCTTCTACAGTTTTATCAACGAATTTTTAATTGGAAAAAAGGAATGCTATTTCCCGCCTTAACAATTACGATGGAACAAAAGGAAACCTTTCAATAGCGTATCACGATTTTCAATAGAAAATAACATAATGCATTGGAAGCATGGGTATATGCTTTCCTTTCCTGTCGTATTTGTTTCTTAAAGTCACGTTTTTACTATAGAAGAATAATTAAAGCATGAAGAATCTTTGCCCTTGTGATGATAAATAGAGCATATAATTTGCATTCCTATTCATTTGTAGAATTCGGTGTGGGTTTCAAATACATACGACCTCAGGTTTTGGGATCAGATACAATTCATCAAACTACTTTTATGGCCCGGTTTCTGAATTATGTGGGATTTGAACTTGTATTTTTCTTAAAATGAATTAATAACTGGTTTGTTCTCACACATATTTGGCTACGTCCAAAAAAATTAATTTTAAATTATGTCTGTCTAACGTTACTGAAAACGTTTCAAATTTTCAGGAAGAAAAATACTCCATTATTAATATATGTGCGATTAAAAATTGCTAATATTAATATATTGGCTTAGATTTGTGAACTAGTGTCACGTTGAACATGTTATTTTATTATATTTACTTGTTTGCTTTATGTAAAATCTTTTGGCAACGACATATATTTGTGTCTCGAAAAATATTGAATTCAATAAGTTCAGTTATAAAAAGAACTTTTGTAGTAAGATGTAAAAAATTTTCATCTAGCACTAAAAAGATGCTTATGTTATTTATTCTTAGAAATTGTTCGTGTGAATCCAAATGGTTCATCGAGAGGGAAACGAACCAGTGACCTACTATCCACAAAAATTAAATATTCCTCATAAATACACTAGTAAAAATATTAATGCTGAGTCATTGTTTAAAAGTGTATCCTAATAATTACATTTTATTTAACATATGTGCATATTTACTAAACAGTGGCTCTCTAAAGTCCGAGAAATTTTCTCAAATAAAATTTTTTTAAATTTAATGCAAAAGTTTTTCCAACTTTGATGTTATGAATTTAGATGTAACATGAAGCATTTTATGAATTGAAAAAACCTTCGGGAATCATATAAGGATCGCCAGTACTGTAATACCCATAATTTATATGATAATTGGGACTGAGTGATAACCACGTAAGTCGAATTCGCATAAGTCGGGTATTATTTTACATATACATATAAGTTAGTTTTAGTTGGACCCAGAGACGAAAGAAAATAATAATTAAGAAAAAAAATGTTTTATAAATTCTTAGATAACGCAAATACAAAATCGCAAACCTAAGTTATTTTGATATAGATGGTTTCATAAAATCTTACTAGTAGTTAGCCGGCTGAAAGATTTTTTTTTCTCCTCCCCAAATTTCCTCATAGCGCGCTAATAATTTTTTTTACCCATTGTTTTGTTAAAAAAAAAAATGCGCTCTTCGTTGGAGTATGTATTTTCTAAAATTTATAACCCTTTTTCAATTAAGTTGAGGCCTATCAAATTACCAACCGTCATTCTATCTTCTGTTAAAATGGGTCTACAAACTGAAGTTCAATGTCTTGCTCTTACTCATGAGTTTATCCATTGTCAGCTCCTAATTGTGGGAATCCAGCAGCTATTGAATGTCATCTCTATCCACTTCTAAATTTATTTGCCTTGCAAAATGTTTTTTTTTCTTCACTCAAATTACCAATTTCATCAGACTGTAGCAATGATTTCTCCCGAGTTTTACTGATGAAAAGAAATCGACGAGAGGTTTAAAAATCGCGTAACTCCAAATGCGCGTAAGTCGAGATATTACTGTTTTTTGAAAGAGAGAACACACACACACTTCCTTCCTCGAATTAAAAAATGGGATTAAAAATAGAGACGCATATCATAAGTGCTTACTTATCCTCGTTGAAAAAACTTGCCTTAATATATATGTATGGTAAAACTGAAGTAAGATACATTATATAGATCGATTTTTTTGTGGCAAGGGGACGTACCCATTGGCGTGAAATTCGTAGCAGTGTTGCAATCGAATCCTTGATTCGAGTACTGATTTTATCAAAGACTTACCATGCGAAATAATAGGGCTGTTAGACATTACATAAAACTAAGCCTCAAAGGCCTCGCGTGATTTAGAAATCAAAAAGAGGGAGGTACAGTCAACCTTTTTTACTTTATTCTGACTCAAAATTATGAAGTCTGTTGCCAAAACACATAATTTCGCGTTAATTCGAAGTGAAATTAAATCATGCTTCTATTACGATGTTAATTCAAAAAGAGGCATCAAATTTTCAAAAAATTTAGATTAATCTTTATATGCTTTGTCTTTTTTGAAGTCATATTAGGATCAGTTAATTTATATATTTTTTATTGACACTTGGCTGGGTAAACACGAGAACGATAATTGTTGCTTTGTTTAATCCTTTTTTCAGTCATACTTAACCATTATTGTTAATTTAATAAAACTATTTTTTTACTCATCAAAAAGGAAAGAGGATTTTTAACAGCAACAAGAAAGGAAAATTGACATTATATGCTGAGAACTTTAACTCATATTGAAATCCATTAATATTTCAGAATGTGTGAACTTTCTTATGTTGATTGACATCCTCTACATATCAGTATTTTTAATATATCAAACTTTCTAATTTTCTTTTTTATCGATTTATGTAACTGATAAGTGTTACGGAGAAAAGAAAAAAATTATTTTCTTTATCAAATTGGATTGACTTATATATATGTGTGTGTGTGTGGTATATATATGAAAATGTTACTATCTAGTCTTTAGTTGAATTCCTAGCACGTTATGTTTCGGGAATTTTCTGTGAGAAAAAGGGTTTTGGCTTTGAATTACCTTCCTACAGAAAACAAAGATGATCGTATAGAGTTTTATTTTGAAAATATAATCGCAGGTATATATGAATGCCTTTTGAATTATGTTTCTTGTGTAATAAGAAATTCAGTGGTCATTGCTCCTTTACAGTAAGGACAAATTGTGATAAAATATTTGATTGTTTACAGAAATACTATAGTAATTTTTAAAAATAAATCCATATATATTATAATCTCACTTAAGTCTTAAAAATGCAGATTTTCAAACAAATATTCGCCACACAAAAGAAAAATTAAATGAAATCCCCGAGATATTTTATTCCACATTAGCATCTTGCACTATGGATTTTATTCATATTAGAATTTTTTTCTTTTTATTTGTGTCTAAAGCAAAATCATCTTTATTTTTCCCTTGATTTTTCTATCTCTTTATTTAAGCAAATGCCGTATTATTGTGTACATTTGTATACATTAATGTACATTTATTGTACCATTATTTCTGAGATATTTAACTCATTAAAAGTGTTGCCCACAAATCCTTAGAAAGTTTTATAAGGTATTTGCAATTTCTGTAATTACGCACGCAGAAAAGGAAACAAACTAGTAACAAATTATTTCACTTGAATATGCATTCAATCAACCTTTTATAAAAAGTAGAAAAGGCGATGTATTCTTGTATTTAACCCTTACTGAATTACACACTCACTAATCATGAAATGCAATGTGATGCACATTTAAACTAAGCATTCTTTCTTTTATCTCTTAGCGGAAAAAAGGGAAATATAAGAACCTTTCTATCTTTCATACAATCAATTTGAATGAATTGGTCGTTTATAAGCATACTTCTCCTTAAAAAAATTGATAACTACACCGTAAACTGAGTAAATTTTTCATGATAAAATGAGATATGACTTTTGCTTCAAGATGAAACAGATTAAAATTTTTGCGCATTTCAATTAGAACATCTATTTCAATTTTTCATTTCTCTTTCTCAAATGACCGTGTGGTAATACTTTAACTTTGAGTTCAATGACTTATGACTTTATTGGACTCTTAATGACCTCTAACTTTTCTTATATACGAAGATATAAATTGTTATTAATATATATAAGCTATATATTTTTATTTACACAAACAAATAATTACAACATAAGGTTAAAAATTTTAAAACTGTACGAATCATTTTTTTAATTCTCACGATGAAATTAATATTTTTGTGTTTATAGTTTTTATTTATTTTTTACGTGAATGGCAATGTCTATAAATCGACGTTCTCAAATATACACGCACTACACAAATCTATTTTAAAATACCAAACAGTTCGATACCTTTTCTAATTTTTTTTACAGAAATTCTTTTTAAATTTCTTTTACCTCTTGAGTTCTTGGATATCATAAACATCAATTTAAGAGCTATGTTGCTCGTAGTGCGATAAAAAAATTGCTTTCTGAATCTGCATTATTTGAAAGCCAGTTTAATATATTTAAACTATTTTTCTAGGTCAAAGGTTTTTTCAAGTTTACGTCCAGATTGATGGATTGTTGTATACGTAGTGTGTATTTATCACTTTATAAACCTTCAAACGTATTTGGGAAGGCTTTGTACTTTAATCGTAAGAAAGTGGGTTTTATGATGAAGTCGGAAAGGAGTGAATAGAGTTTTGTGTAACTATACACAAAATCTATCTTCACCTCAAAACTGCTCTTGGCTACGGTAGCCATATGATTAATGTTGCCAAATTCATAGGAAGCGATGTTCAAATAAAGCAGCGTGTTAGTGTTCGATTTTGCTAAAGACCTTTCCAACAGAATAACTATGGTTGCTGAACAGTAGAATCAAAAAGGAGACTTAAATTCCTTGAATATTGTGGCGTTGAAATTAGAATGGTAAGGCACCCCCTCGCACACATACGCACACTTCAAGCGCCATTCTCATCACATGACCTTGATTCAAAATTATAAAGTCTGCGGTTAACTAAGTAGTCTTAGTCGCGAACTTGTGGCCAAGTATCTGCGAAGTCGTAAGTTTGAGTCCTGATGCTACTAGGCTCGCTATGTAGAGTGGTTGATTTATGCTAAGTACATCGAGGCACTAAGTCCTTACTTTGCCGAGATGTGAGATTTTGGCAAGAGGGTCCTCTAACTCGACCTTTATTCAAAATTACGAAGTCCATCCCCAATAACTCTCGTGTATCTACAAAAGTGCTTCGTAAGTGTATAATCAATCAACGAGGTCGCAGATAACTCTTTTTTTCAGTTGTTGGGCAATATTAATTCAAAATCAATCCTTCAAATGGTACGGTTTTATCTGTGTTGTCAAGTACCAGTTCAGAGAGAGATTCATTCTACCTAAGAATTTAAAAATGAAAAAGGCTCGTGGTCAATAGGCCATTACCTGTTATATAGCTCTTGTGCGATCTTAGTTAAAAGTTCGATCGTTTTCTTTTTCTACGTGTTGCATAAGTTCGCATTCAAACCTTGAGTAAACTAAAAAAGAAATTTCTATCCAAAATGTAAATGATCTTTTTAAAGATCTAATTTTTTCTCGCTGCATTTCAGATTTCCTATGTCATTCTTTTTTCCTGACAACTGTGACTGTGCTTAAAATATGTATTTTTACAATCATGATATAATTTATCGATGATAATATTCATTATTCCCATGAAATATCTTCAATGACACGAATACACGTTCTTAATAATACATTAATCATGCAACCTTTCATTATCCAGCTGTCCTTTCTAATGATTTGACTTGCATGCGAAAAAAGTAATACGATCTTGGAAGACCATAACCGGAAATCACACATATTTTGTTTATATATTGAGAATTGAACTATCAGTCCGTAGGTTCTCAATTAAGGAAAATAATTTTTCAAATAGTATCATTGTAGTAATGTTGATTGAATAAATGCATAATTATTCAAATTACTGTTTTATATCAAAGAGTAAGATTAATGTAAATTTGCTAACTCGAAAAAAGACTATTTATGAGAAATTTTTGAATATTTGAATGAAGATTATATATTTTAGCCAAAAATACTTCACACTTATTTAATTTATCGAGACAGCAAGTAACGGAGGTTGAGAGCCTGATGATCAGCGATGCACGAGTCATAGTGCACGATCAGCGATTCAATATGGGTTGAATTTTGGCGGTGGTAGCCTAGTGGTTACGGTCACGGGCTCGTGGGTCGCGTGTCTTGAGTTCAAGGCCCAGTGTGCTACTGAACACCCGTGGTGTAGAGGGATTGATGCATGTTAAATATGTCGAGGCTCAAAGTCCTCCCATTGGCGTGGTGGCGAAGCTCGGAGAGGGATAGAGCATCTTTAGATATCGTCTCATACTCCTCAAAGGTCGTGGTAGCCTAGAGGTCAAAATAACGGACTCGTGGCCGGCGTGTCGTGAGTTCGAGCCTAGTATCGCCGAAGACACGGGGTGGTGGAGGCCGATGCTCAAACGTCTTCCCGTTGGTGTGGTGTAAAAGTCAGAAAAGAAGGTGCCAGTTCAGGTGTCGTTATTGTCACTTGACCACGGTTCGAAATTACGAGGTCCGCTGCCAATAGCCCTCGTGTTGCCTTAGAGAGAGAGAGAATGCTACGTTAATGAACATTCACTCACAAATTGGACTTTTGAATCCTTCGGAATAATTATGACTACTTCACTCTAAGGAATTCAATTTTAATCTTCATTTGGAGATGTATGAAAGACGGAAAGCGAGAAGGTCATCTGGCCAAAATTCAAATTTCTCTTTCCATGATCCCTGTGTTGCTCTATTGAAGTATTTAAATGTAGATCAGTGAAAAAGATTTCAGAGAAGGGAAATAATTAACTCTGCATTAACATTTTTCATTAATTAAAAATCTAAGTATTCATTTCATTTTTTAGGAAAAGACGCAATCGAAGATAAGACTCATTTATGGTATGAAAAATTCTCCCCGGCAGTTTAATATTTTCATTTGAGATAAACATCAGCACTCTGAGAAAATGAATAAATGATAAAAATTAACTTGACTTTATCTTTCAGAAAAATAGTTTTTGTTTATTAGTATCATCAATTATTGTTATTAAATAGTATTAGTTTTTAGTTTGGTAAGATAGATGCACATAAATTTTTTATAAAATTGTTTTCAATATAATTTTTTAAAAAAATTTCTTCATTGCTTTACTTTATGCATTAATTATTCATTAACTGAAAAAAAAATACTATGCATCCGTGAAATGGCCTCCATTTTACAAACAAGGGAATTTGAGAGCAAAAATTATATATATATAATACTCCTTATGTACCAGGTTCAAACCTCTTGGGTTACTTTATGATGTCGTTTGTTTTGAGAACCTAGTCTTGTGAAGGAACTAAAATGTATACAAATAAATATGGCTGTATAAAAAGAAGTATAGTGAATATAAATGTGCATTTTAGAAAAATAATACATGACGGTTCTAAAGTTATAAAGAGTATACGGAGAAATTAGTAGTGAGAGATGGCGAGAAAAGTTTTCTCAGAAGAAAAGGATTCCTGAGGGATATTAGTAAAGCAGATTCAAAGGCGAGAGAGAACTGCAGTTTTAAAGATGGCAAGAGAGAGAACTGATGTAATATATATTTCGTCAGGAAACGGTTAAGGAAATTGCTCTCCGTGTATTATTATTAATCTACTGTTACGCGTGTTTTCTGAAACTGTTAGATCCGAATAAATATATCTTCCGTCACACTTATTTTAATGCGACATCTCATTAAATGTATGAAAACGGAGGAAATGTTAGAAAGACTACGATCCAATCACTACAAATGGAAGCCAACTTTCTTTTATCGTAAATGAAAAGCATGAACTTAAATTATTAAAATTCAAGCATTGTAATGCATACCTGCATTTCTATTCATTTAAATTCTCTAACTAAATCAACTGCAATTCCAAAAGCGGAATTTAGAGAACTATAGTTTAACACGAACACACGTGCCTTGTTGATAATGCCCGCTTCCGTCGACTCAAAATCCTTTATCTTTACTTTCAACAAACTCGCGTAATGAATGTCTGGAAACATCACTTTTATTTTTCATCTTCCCGACTAACTCTCAAGTTAACAGAATATCTCCCAAACATTCGCGGCATTTCATACGTGAGAAGAATGATTCCGTTGCAGACTTAAACGTGACAGGAACAAAACAAGTTGAGAAAACTTGACCTTCCCTACAAGTAAATTATTAAGATATTTCATTTGCATCTCGACCTTTCTCGCTTTTCCGACTCCCCGAATTGTTCTGCAATTAGAGTAATTGGACACTTTAACATTCTTGTCATTAACAGTTGTGGTGGAAATGCACCTAATTATCAGACTGAGCTATAATTAAGAGACCGCTGGTTCCACAAGGAGCGTGCTCCAAATGAGTTTCGGATGCATTCTCTGTGTTGTTTTTCTTGAGAATTTTAAGTCATTTTCATCATTTTTATGTGCATAATTATCACTACTAGATGCATTATGTATATTGAGGGTAGTGTGTTTTTAAATTTTTCTTGATGGGAAAAATATTTAATGAGATTCCGTTTCGAGTAAAGGCTTTGAACGAGTGAAAAAAAGGAATGAATTTCCTTTTTCTTTTCTTATGTTATTTTTTTTTAAAACTATTTTAGGTTTCCTTGGAAATTATAGTTCGGAATTTTGTAATTCCTCTCCCCTTTTTTATAACCTAAAACACATTTTAACAACTAAAATTTTTTCAAACATTAAAATAAATAAAAGAATAAAATATTTAGTTTGCCAAAACTTCGGTTTTAGTTTCCCAAAAAATGCATACTGGAATTTGAAACACATGAAAATAAACAAAATAAAAGTAATTATTAGCCAGTAAATTAAATATTTATTAGCCAATTGATTTGATTTGTGTTTTTTTATTAATATTACAATTTCAAGCTGTACAAGAGATGTTGATAAAGTACCTATTAATTTTAAACCTCTCAAGTGAGGAAGAGGACATCTGAACTGGGCACCCCACTCACCAAACTTCCACACCATGCCATCGTGTAGACTTTGAGTCTCTCCAAATTTAACGTTTATCTACCCCTCTTTCAATGGCACCACGGCTAATTGTAGCTCAAAAAATGGTGCATAGAAATTTGAAGTATGAAATAAAAAATTATTTCAGTCTCACCTAATTGAGGTTTCAAAATGACAAGATTAGTTGCAAGCACACATTATCGCATATTTATGATACCGGTTGAATTCAGCTAAATTAATTTACCATTTGAAACCTAATAGAATGACTGTTTAAAAATGCAGATAGTTATGATGAACTGCTATTTTTTGGAGGAAAAAACAAACTTATCATAGATTTGTATAAGCTATAATATTTACTTTTAAAAATATTTATAATTTTAATTTGATGATTGAAGATTGTGACAATTTATGGAATAAATAAATTCTTCGAGATTTAACTAAATCAAAGAACATTTAATTTTATTTTATGATACTGAAGGGAACTTCTCTTATTGATCGTATTTTTTAAATCTTCTTGTGTTAACGTTTTCTTTTGTAATTAATTTATATAATTTGTGTAGTACTATATAGTAATTAAAACATTTATTTTTAAGAGTATTGTGAGAATAGAATTTCATTGTTTTTACTTAGGAAATATATTTTACAATAGGGAGTGATTAGGACCGTGACATTTGAATTTATCAAATTAAGAGGAAGGCGACTTGTGGGTTCCTTAAGCTCTGCTTGTAAAATAAATTTGAACTTTTAAAGTACTACACTGTAGTACTTGAAGTATAAACGAGAGATGGTGCAAAATTTTTGCGTGGTGGGGAACACGCATGAAATACTTACATTCTGTTTCTAATGTTTCTTAAGCGCATAATGGGCTCAGTACCCCAATAACCCTAAATTTGAGTAACGTGTTCTTTTCTTGAAACCACCTAAAACCCATGAGGTGTTAATTTTGCTGAAATTTCACATGGAAATGTTATCGCAGCTCTGATATGTTTGGTGTAATAGATAAGAAAGTACACTAGCAGAGTTAGGGGATGTTATATACTGTCATTTTTATATCGCAGTTCAAAAATGAGATCCTACTTTAATTAACTGCTGTTTATTTGTGGAACGATATTATTTAAATTAATGAATTGTACTTAACGAAATGAGAAGTTAAACTACACATTCATTAACTATTACCTATACATTTGTATCGTCGATTAATTTTTATGAAGAGTATAGTTGTAGTCCATTTACATGAAAACTCTTATAAGGTCATTTGAATTCTTTGTGATTTTCTAATTACTAATGTTATCATAATGGATAAGAGCATCTATTTTTATCTTAAGTATTTTAACAGCATTTTAAATTAAATATCTTAATAATAAAACTTCCTCATCTCGTTTGAAGTCAGTGAACTTCTAAGTGTAAAATGAAGTCCAACATTACTTTACCCTTAAAATTTTAAGAAAATCTTTAAAATTTTTTTATAAATAAATTAAAATTGATTTATGCATTTGCTAATGGATCGTTAATACTTTCGTAATGTATTTATAACTAAAAATAATACTGCTAGAGTACAACAAGAGTCCCAAAATTTCGTAAAATATAAATTTTTTAAATGTTACGAAGAATTTTAAATGTTTGATAAACTTAATGTATCTTCACAAAGACTTTCTATAGCAGCATGAACACTTGTAAATTTTATTCAATTCAATTTAATTAAATTTTGATTTTCCGAAGCAATTAATTCAACTGCAGCCTGTAATTCTATAAGAAAATCCATGTATTATTATTAAATTAATGTAATAAATTAAGGCTGGATGTATTTACTTAAGTACCCAAATAAATACACTTATAACACAAACTAAACGCTCAATAACCAAATCATATAAGTTTATAGTCAAGTATATGAATTATAAATTGCACATAATTAAAAAAATTTTCGTAACTATTATTTGAAATTGTAATTTACTATCCTCAAAAAATTTTTTAAAATTCACTCTTCTTTAAGATCTTTTTAATGCGGAATTCAGTTTTGTATTAGGAATTTTTTTTTCTTATTAAACCTTCGTAACTATTATTCGAAATTGTAATTTACCATCCTCAAAAAAAATTTTTAGATTCTCTCTTCTTTAAGATCTTTTTAATGCGGAATTCAGTTTTGAATTAGGAATTCTATTTTTCTTATTAAGCCTGATTGGTATTTAAGGTCATTATACAATCAGGTTTTAAATGTGCATCAATTTGGCTCTGGTACTGTCGGAAAAATTAAATCACGGCAATATTTAGCATCCACGAGAGCTTGAATAAAATTAATTCAAGAGTCGAAATTTGGTAGCGAGAGACGCCACTAGATATTGCCACCACTGAATTGGATCTCACATTTGGGGGACTTGCCGTCTTGGCAAAGGCTTGTGTGCCAAAATATAATATCAATTTAAATTTTAAGATTAGTGTTCCTAAGAAATAAAATTATCGTGAAGAACATACATTTTTTGGTTTTTAATCATCGGAGATCAATTTATAATAAAGTAAATATTTTCACAAAGCTGATAGAATTCATAATAGAATCCTAACTTCAAAGAAAAAAAAACTTATACTATTTAAAGTAAAACAAAGGTAGAAAAATCGTAACCTAAGAAGCCATGGTAATAAACAATTCTTTGCTCCAGATGATTGCATACACTACTTCAAAAGAGGTAATCTTATTTTAGCAATATCAACACACCCACTTTTTTCTCTTGCATCTGTATCATGAGACATAAACAGAAATGTTTGTTGTTTTAAATCCCGAAGTAGTCATTCCGATTTCAAATGACTCTTAAATATCAACATCCGGTGTTATTTCAATAAATATAAACGCTAAGGAAAAAACGCCCATCGTTATGAAAACTTCTGATGAACTAATGGTTAAAAGGTAATGGCTTTGAAATGCTATAGAACAAAAAGTAAACGAAAATTAAAACTGTAACGTTCGAAAACTGGTTTTTGTACATAATTGCCAATAATATGATTCCAAAAATATCAACGTTTCCCCTCCTCGACCTTTTTTTTGGCCAGCGGATTGGTAAAATATGTGAAAAAAATTCGATGACCGGAGTTTTTTCTCAGAAAATTTAGAAGTAATAAAAGAACAAGTTAATTGAACATTTTTATTATTTACTTATAGTTATATTTGGATATAAGTAATTATTATATACAAATAAAATCACAATATCTATTCTATATTTCTTTGCTATAGTTGTTTACTTTATTCAGCCCCACAAATTTTTTTTCTCTAAATTCTATCTATTTTATTAAATAAAATGCATTGATAGCAAGCTCTTGTAAACTCAAATTTATACAATTTATATATGAAAATATATTGCATAAATGCTAATTTCACTGACGTTAAACATCAGGACAATGGAATTCTCAAGGTATTCTTTTTTCCAAATAAAATATGTATACTTGGGTCCTTAATTCAAAAATCTTGCGTAACATTTTACTTCACCAGAAGTATCTAATTTCTATACACAGTAATAATTGCTCTTGCTCCACACCAAACTCCTGACAAAATATTACGTCTAATTTTTTATTTTATACATTCCGCTTGCCTTTAATTCTGTGGTTAGACTTTTCACTGTTAAATGTTATCTATGTATTACAGCGGGTTAATTAGTAAATCAGGATTGGCTACTTGCGCTGAATTCTTCTATTAACGCCACACAATGTCTGCCAACCTAATTAGCTGCCCCATCGGTGCACACACCTACACAGTGTTTTCCTTCTCTTTAGAATGAAACACTCTTTAGTGTTTAATTATATAAAAATTAAGTGCATTAAGATATTCCATCGCTTGTTATGCATGAGACCAACTCTTTACAATACAATTGTTCTTTTATTCCTTTCAAAATGCAATCAAAACATCTGACGTAGCAAATTAATGCGATCTTTTTAGAGGTATCCCATGATTTTTAAATTTGTATTGCAAAAATTCTTGCTTCCTTTATATTATGTATTAACTGGTGTATTCCACATTCTTTGATATTTTGCCAATTCTTCTTTTAGTATCATTAGATATGATAATCAATTTGAATTTATGAGTAGCTGAAGACCCAAACATTTCTCAACACCAATTAAAAACTGGTTTTTATTTAATTTCCTTCACTGGTATATTATTTTTTAATTTTAGCAATCTTAATAACAATTAAATGATCACTTTTGTAGTGACTTATTCTGAATCAAATTTGTTTTGATGTTCCTGTTTTCAATTCGAATTCTTATGTTTTACTTTCAAAAATATGCATATGATTTAGTTTCCAGCTCGAAATGCTTAACCTTTAAATCTGCGATACTCAACCTGCGGCCCACAGAGCCTTTTTAAGAGGCCTCGTCATGGCCCATTGCTCTGAGAAATTATTTTATTTAAGATAATGTATAAAAAATTTGATGGAAAATTCTTTGAGAAGGAATCAAATATATCAATTTTGCTTCTTTGCTGTCGATGTCGTACGGCTGTGAATTGATATTCTTTTTCTATTTGTAACGGTTACAGTTAGTGATAACAGATAACAGTGAAGTAGCGACAATTTTATGGGTGGAACTAATTTTGAACAAACTTTTATGCCTTGCAAGCGAAAAATTTTCGAACGATTTACAGTATGACTATTTTGCAGGGAAAAACAAACATGTGGATCAGTACTTGTTTAAATTGCCACGAGAGTGCTGCATTAAAAAAATACCAATAAACAGGAATCATTCAATGACACTTTTCATCTTTCAAGAGGCGATAAATGGGCTTTATTGAATGTTCTTTGCAACAGTAACAAAGTATTTTGTCAGTGGTAATGTCCCAGTAGTAACAAAGACATCCTAAGAAGTTTGTTATATTTATTGGTAGTTACATGAAACCCTTTAGATGCAAAAATTGTGAAGGAGTGTTTCTCAAATTTTTTTAATTTTGTGTAAGTGACAAAAATAAAAAATATGTATAAAAATAATAATTAAAAAAAGCAAATCACAGGAATTATAATATTCTGATCAATTTTACATATTTTGAATTTCCAATGTTATCTTGCCCCCCCCCCCCCTCGTTTAATAGCTAACATATGTATGCGGGCTGAGTACCCCTACTTTAAATGTTGTAACATTTTTATGGTTTCATAGCATCATTTACAAAAACTTCAGGGAAAATCTTTATCCGTAAATTTCAGCCTAAGAATAGACCCCTATTTTAAACTTTTATAGTTGAAGTACCTGAAAAAAAAAAGGGTTTTTTTTCGGGTTAAAACACATTTTTTTCTGTAATTTTTTTAGATGTGTTAAAAACTTCAATAGCGTGTTTTATTTACGGTTCAAGCTGATAAGTTGCTAAAAATAATTTTTTCTTAGCTCCTATGTAAGTATTATCAATAAAGTTTTATGTTAGCCAAAGCTTCTTAATCCATAAATATCGACTATTAGTACACATTTAAGCCGTCTGAAATATTCAGTTCACAAAGATAGTGACTAGGAAGCTCATCCTCATTAAATCCACTGGCTTTTAAGCACATGCACCTGGAGAAAAATAGTGAAAAGACATTTAAACACATTTGGTGAAGCTTCATCTACACTCTGTTGGGGGCTATTTACTTCTCTGTAAAAAAACAATTATTACAACCTCTTTTGTAGTGAGCACTTAGTCCAGTTTTTTAAGAAAATTACGCAAAGAAATAAGGGATGAATGTGAAAACACTCCAATGTTGCTAACCTTCAAAGACAAAATTGTGGATTTTAGATCCTAAATTTATAGTATTAATGTAAAAAGTATCGTAAAAAAATTTAATTATTACTACTATTTGAATTAAAATTTTTTAACGTCGACAGGTAAAAGGTTCTCCGCGGGTTGTTTGTTGCCTGTTCACCGGATCAGCGCAAGAGAATTCCTGGCTTAGATGATAAGAATTAGGAAAAGAATTATTCGAGTTCGACTGGAATGTCGAAGTACTATATAAAAAGAAGAGATAGTTATGAAGAAGAGTAATATATGTCAATTAAATTCTATTCTAAATGAGTCTTATTAAGACCACATATTTCATCCTTTTGAGTGTTTGAATGTCCCATGATGTAATATAGCTTTAACTACATAGTGGGTTAATAGTAATTGCACACATAGAAAGTGTGCTGACTGTGTTGAAATACCTATCCAAAGTTACTTATGAAATCTTCCCACGAAGATTTAAAATTTAAATTTAAGACCTAGCAACCTTATTCTTATAAAAGGATTTTCGATTTCCGCCAACTATTATTCTCTCATTATGAATCCTCAATTTAGCCATTATTCTGCACATTATAAAAGAAATTTCCGAATCAAAGCAGTTGCATAATTTGTTATAATTAGAGAATAAAATAATAATTTGATTTTAGGTATACTCGAAATTTTATAAAATTACAATATGAGCTCAATTTGCGCTTCTTTTATTTAATTATAATCTAGTAAGTATCTATATTTTATTTTTATATTATGTATTTTCTTATAATTTGCATATTATACTTAATGTTACTCTAAAGCACGCAAATCCTTCTCCTACCACATGGGTGTAGTGATCGCAAATTCGTGGACGGCGTTTCTCTGAGTTCTGGCGTCATTAAAGACCCACCATATAGAGGAGTTGATGCACGTTAAATATGCCGAGATTCGAAGACCTCACGTTCTCGAGGTGTGGAAGACTGGAGAGTGGTTCAAGGTAGGGTGTGTTCATGATTTGACAGTGGTTCAAAATTAAGAGGTGCGTCGCCAATAGTTATCGTGTTGCTTCATAATGCGACGTTAATAGACTATCAATAAATTAATTCCTCTGCTTTTTAAAAATTGTATGTGTTTAAATATATTTTAGAATGAATCTTTTTGCAATGAACACATTCCAAATAAGGAATGGCCATTCCTACAAGGTTACAGAAGGAGTGTATCGTCGAGATTAAAGACAATTTCAATTCTCGAAGCTATTCTTTTAAAAACTAGAAAGTTATGTCCTCCTAATGAGAGAATAAAAGAAATGTATATCATAATGATGAATGACGTGCAGATACAATGCAATATATATATGTAATATATGTGCAATTATATGTATAAATAAAACAGATGCAGATTAGGGTAATACATTCAGAAATGAAATACTTATTCAAATTTGTCTTAAAATTAAAGGGAAATGAAGGGAAGGGCTTATCGTCGAAGTGAATGCATTGTTTAACTTACACTTATCTTGGAAAATTCCTACATAATAGAATTATTTCTTATAATATATGCTTAGTGTTTTTTTCTTTCTAAAATGGGATTTTGTGTGTATATATATTGAATACATCTGTCGTTTTTTTTTTATCATATGCTTATGTAGCGTATATCAACTTGCTAAAGAGCAATTTTACTGAATTTTATGTCAGCAAACAATTGATTTTGAATTTTTATTATGTAAATATGAAGTCAATCTATGAAAGGCTTTCAATGTCAAATCCAACTTTATTTTAGGTGTACAATTTACACATTCCCCAAATGCGAAAATGTGATATTATTCCGGGCAAAGACACGAACATACTTGCTTTCAAGGATTTTCCACGTCTTGATTCGCTAAGGTCCGTTAACTCTTTAGAGATGCTTTCTCCGTGTTCTGACAAACCACTATTTGTTTTACTGGCGAGCGTCGAAAGAGTTCGTTTCCCTCGTTTCTTATTTTTAAGCGGTTTTAGCGTAAGCCAGTTTTGGCAACTGAATGAAGGTTTCTCATTCTTTTTTTTAAACTCATAATTCTACTAGATCTTTTTTTTTTCGTACAGCCTTAATTTGAAAAAGTGCGGCTACTTTAAAAGGCAGACCCTTCAAACAACGTTAGGAGAATAAGTGGCTAAAGTGAATGCTATTTGCTCGAGGGTAATAAAATTATTTTTAGTCACACTTCGTTTAGTCTCCGGGGCTGTATCGTGTTTATTTAAGGGGGACGATGTGTTATGCGAAGTGTCTTGGAAGGAGTCAAAGTTTGCTCATAAATAATATGGGAAGTGAGGTAAGGATGAGGTGCGCTGACGTAGATGATGATAAGATTGTTGTGAGTAATATGACATGCCTTTTTAAAGGAGCTTGACATGCAATTTTTTATTCTGGTCACGTTAAAGAGCTGTTTTACAAAGTTACTCAGTTTGAAAAAAAGCATTTTTCTTTAGATTACTAAATTGATATCCAAGGGCCTTAGTGCATTTTGTTCATATTTACTCCCTGAGTCATTTTTATGGATAAAGTTCAAATACATTTTTCTTTTGTAGTTTTTAGTTATTATTTCATTCGGGCGCGGGTCTTTTTATTGCCTTAGTATTAATTATCAAAAATCAACTAAGAAATCTCAAACAATCAAAATCAACAAGAAATATTTAAAATATTTAAAGATTATCGTTCTTAAAATTATTTCACTAATCTCGCGTACCTAAAAATAGTTTCACTGACGAAATAAATTTGGTATAATGAAGAAACACGCGACGATGCAATCAGTCAAAAAAAATTTAAGTACTGGGCTGCATGTGCTTTCTAGTGAAGGTTTGTACGTACCTGCTTTAAAAATATTAATTCAAATCAATTCATTTCGATTATTTTCTTAATTTATTTGATCCGATCAACAACTTAAATAGAATCGTTGAACAGATGGCTCTTGATCTAATAGATACCGCCCTTAACATACTAGAAGCCAATCTTTAAGAGAAAATGCCTTTGTGCTACAAAAAAAAAAAAACTGCTTGTGGTTTTAAATGGATTTTTGTGGTTAATTCTGTACTTCCACCCAACTCTGGGAAAGGGAGGAATAAAAAAGATTAATTATAGATAATTCTATTGTGTGTGTTGTTGCTAATGTCACCTCTCTGACGTAGTCAGATCGAGGCCCATGAAATTCATTATGGCATCGGGCTAGGTTGTACGCCTGTCGTTAGTCGTAGCTTTGAGCACCATGCAAGTGACAGTACTATTTGGCTCGGTTCCACCCTAATTTTGAGGAAGAACACTCTGGGAGTGGTCAGGAGCCTCCCACCTCTCTTCCCCTTCCCCAACCTCCCGAGAGGACTTGATGGCTATTTAGAGTACCCCTATTGCCGCGAAGGCACTATACATTTACAAACATCCATGCCTTCACCGGGATTCAAACCCAGGCCCTACGGCACAGCAGTCAGCGTCGCTAACCACTATGGGGTACAAAGATAGTTCTAGCTCATTAGAAGGAGAGAAGAGAGCTTAAAAAAAGATTTCTTGCACGACACCTCAATAGTAACGGATTGGTAAGTTAAATAGTTACTACATGTAACACAAAATAAACTCTCTAGGGTTCTTCGAATTTTGTTAAACTTCAATTTATTAAAATAAAGGGGTGTGTAATTGATTATTCTATTGTTATATTATCAGCAGTATGTTTTTGAATCATCCACACATTATATGCTTAATAAATTTTATTTAAAGCAGAGGCAGAAATAAAATAACGCATCGTAAATAAATGTATTGGAAAATTTCACTGTAGGTTTTATTCATCATGTTTGACAAAAAAGAAGAAAAAAATTAAAGGAGTAATATTTTTTTTTAAAGAAAGTAATAAACACAAGCTCTTTTCTTGGAGTGTTTTAACCTTTGAAAAGTACTCTCAACTTTTTATATTCATAGAGTAAGAACTTTAAAGTAAAATATATTAAGCAAAAAAAAAAAGTAGTCAAAACAGAGACAATGCTAACGAAGTCAATATAACCACAGTAATATTATAGCAAACTCTTCTACTTAGAGCTAAGATTTCAGAAATAAACAGAATTTTAAGATGCCAACCTTTCCTTTCTGTACCTGTATTATCGTAATGAAGTAAAAATTTAAAAGAAAAATATGTGGTTAAAACTAATTTTTTAAAAAATATTTCTAATACTAATTTGTAACAAATCTAAATCAACCATATACCGAGAATAACAATAAGTACTTCACTGAAGAAAAAAAAACCACGAAGAAAATTACAATATTGCTTATAAGGTATAACTGATTAAAAATAAATTTTTAGCGTAATTATAACAACACATACTGTGCTCAGAATACACGAAAGCAATGTATATAATTTAAAAAGAAATTTTTTTTAAAAAAAAAAGATAGTATGACAGTTAAAATTTTAAAAAGTAGCAAAATCAGAATTATCTAAATAAGTTTATTGGTAATAACATCTATGATTAAGAGTCAAGTAAATAATAAGTATTAGAAATGAAAATAAAATCAAGCTAACATTAACTTATTAAAAATATGATTAAAAAAATTTGACACACACACACAAGCAATCTAATATTTATAAAAAAGTTAGTTATTTTTAATCACTTTTTTTATTAAATAATTGCGCTACAAATAGTTAAGTAATTTATATTCCTATAAGTCAATATACATGAATATTACTGTTTCAGAATGGAAAAATATGTTTAAAAATGTGTTGAAGTTAAAAGTATCCATTTGATCAAAACAATTTTATTTATGATCTGAACTAGTAAAAGAAAGTATGTGCATGCGCGCATTGATGCACAAAAACGGAAAGATTCAGAGGCATGAAATTTGGTACATTGAAACTATGGGCCATGATGGTGTGCACTTAGAAGATATTTCTTCAAAATGACCTTTAAAATTTACAAAAATACACACCACTAATTTTAACGGGTTTTCTGCAGTGTTGGAATGCAATTAAACGTGTAATTTTTCAGAGGTCATTACATATTTTCATTATCATTATATATATTTATTTATTTATCGTTACATTCATTCATTTACTTATTCTTTGTGACCAAATCAAAATTGCTGTTCTAATAAATGATCGCGTTAAAAAATATTCTTTCAACAGCTTTATTTTAGTTTTAGCTACATGGTATGTGTTTTTACTTCTACTTTTTGCATTTTGAATCTAATTCGATAAAAGCTAAGCGTATTTTTTTCAATGATTCAAGGTTTAATTTTCGTTTAATTTATCTGTGTTCTATATATATATATATATATATATAAGCAGATTATAAGCAGATTTAAATTTGGGTTAGTACTATAATTTATTTTTCAATTTATTTCTTCGCGCTTTTGATATCAGTTTGATCAAAACTAATTCTGTATTTTCTGTTTTAGAAAGATTTTGATTCCAATTAATTATGTAATGTTGTAATTTATTTTAAGCTTTAATTTAAGGTAAATTTATTGGCATTTGTATTATATAGTTTTTAAATAAGTTTATTTATTTATAAATTTAATACATTTCTTTACCTACATTACTTTACCTAATCGAATCCTGCTTTCAAACCACTACTTTATTTGTCGCAGTATTGAATGGAAGCCCAAAATCGAAAAACGACCCGTTCACATACTAAGGGGCTATTTTTTTCTCTGTCTTTAAAAGAGAGGATTAAGATTGGATTTTTTTTGCAATTGTTTTGTGCATTTTTTATCGAAGTTAGGCCTATTTCATTAGCACTTATTGGTTATAGGAACCAGCCAAACATTGCAATACACTGAAAAACAGGCCCAGTTCAACCACGTTATTGTGTTTGTAGTGAATTTGTTTTATCAGTTAATATCGTTAGTGTTTGTGTTGGCGAGACCTCGGAAAAGTGGCTTTTGGTCCCTTTTACCGATAAGTACTATTTTATATATTTTAAATAGTTTTTTTTTTGTCTTAAGTCAATGTTGTAATTCATTTTTCAGTTGCTTCATATTTATTAGTTTTGGATTATTATTTTATAAACTGCACTGGTCACTACTATGATTTGCAATCATCAATATTGATTCCTTATACGACCTATATGGTTTATTTTGCTTAGTTTATATTAATAAAAACCGCCCATTCGGTATAGTGGTTAGTGACGTTTACTGCTGTGCCATTGGGCCTGGGTTAGAATTCCGGAGGCTGTTTGTAAACGTTTTGTGCCTTCGCGGTATGGGGAGTACCCCCATGCCGAAATAGCCACCGAACCGCAAGTCCTCTCGTGAGGTTGGTGGAAGGAGAATATAGGTGGGAAGCCCCTTACCCCTCCCATGGTGTTCTCTCTCAAAATTGGGATGGAATGTTGAGCCAAATCACGCTGTCACCTGTATAGTGCTCAAAGCTTCGTCTAAAGACAGATGTAAGTGTAGCCCTTTGCCGTTATGAATTTCACGGACCTTGATCTGATGTTACTGTCGATCAGATGGCATAAGTAACAACAATATATTAATATAATTGAGTTTGTGGAGAAGCAGCACAGTGCAAAGACGGGAAGAACCAGTCCTACGAAATAAAATACCCTGAGAGGCTAGGAATGATAATGGTGCTCAGTTCGGAGATTGTTTTTCAAAATTTGCTTCATTTTTTTAAAAATTAAAAGTTGAAGTAATTTTAGTTTATTTTTCTTTGAGGCTTTTAAACGAAGATTTATAAAATTACGACTATTACTCTATATGAGGGATTTCAATTTTTAAATTATGACTGACTTCATTTGATGCATGTTAGCTAAGTGCTAATAATTTTTTTAGGAAAGGGTATTAAAACACGACAATTAACATTTTATTTTTAAAAAAATTAAATACATCTATTTAGAAACTGATTAATTCCAAAAGATTCGAAATTTATATGCTATGTGGGATGAACATTTTAACTTATAAAAAAATACCAGATTGGGGATATAAATAAGTAGATTTTGTACAAAATTTTGATTACATAATTAATTTTCATTCTTAACGGAGAGAGAAAAGTCGTGTCGCATGGTTTGGGTGCAAATTTCGTCGCATGACATCATGGACTACTTTGTGAATTTTTTGTATTAGTTTGTTCTTTGTAAAAGAATTACGATTCGATTTCGATTGAGTCGTCACTTGAAACGTATTTTTTCAAAATTCACTAAAAACTATTTAGATGATTATTAAAAGAAACGGACCATATTACTTATTTTTACATTTTTTGGATATGTTATTTTGCATTTGGTTCGACGTGGTTCCTCATTAAAAGAATTCTGTACAAAATAGCTGGAGAGGTGGATGAGGGAAAACGGGTACTCAAGCTAGTATTCAGGTATCAGTTTTTAAATCGGTTATTTTTAGTTTTAACAATATTTAAGTAAATAGCATAAAGAGAGAAATTGGGTATAAACTCATTATTTTTAACAAAAATAAGATAATCGATCTATCTATAGATACAAATCTTTATACAAATGTTGTTTTTCATAAAAATGCAATTATAAATTTACTTAGTTGCTGTTAGCAACTCCATCTCGTGGTAAGTCTTTAATATTGAAACTATAATTAGTATAATTTTCTTTAAGAACTAAGTGAGTTTTGAAATCTTGAAACTTTCTAATGCTGTTAAAATCATATAATTTCCATAAATTTGTAAAATAACTTTAATTATGTTAAATATCTGTTGTGTTAAATACATCTTTAAAGTTATAAATACTTATGAAGTTAATTTCTTAAATTTTGAAATAATTGAGATCTATGCTTTTTTTCAATAGTAGCTGTAATCTTGAGATCATTGATAATATTTTGCATAAAGAAATTGTAACAATAGCTTACCAAATATAGTAATCTAAGTTTTAAACCATCAATTGCACTTTCGAATATAATTAAATTTTTAATGAAATTTACAAATAATGACATGATTACAAAACATCTCATCTATGTCGGTAATTAAATATTAAAGTAATTCAAAAATAATACTTCGAAAAAATTTGCATAAGTAACATCATAATTAGTTTTATAATTAAATTTCATAAAATCTTTTAAAATATTACATTGATATTCTTCATAGGCCTCTAAAGGCTATCCATGTTTAACAAATTGCAATAAGATTAATTAAATTTCTATTAATCTGTCGTTTGATTATATTTAATAATAATAAAACTAATTATTTATAGCATGTACCTTTTATAAATTATACCTTTGAAGACATTTTCTTTTTATAATTTACAAATCTGTAAATCATGCTGGAGAGGTTCATCAATTTACACTCTCATCTATTTTGAGAAACCTTTTTTAAACCCTTATTACAAACATATGCATTAACTTATTTTTTGTTATATTTGAAAACTTTTTTTAATATAGATAATTTTTTACTTGATAAGGGGGTATAAAATAGTAGCAAAATTAATATTGTTATAAATGTATCAATATATTGATTCATAAAAAGAAAAGTACAGTATCCAGTCTTATTAGAAAAAAGTCTTGATTCTAAAAAATTAAGTTTATATTATACATAAGCAATTATTTTATTTAACATTTGGTGAATAATTTGACATTCAAGAAATTTCAGGGGAGAAGTTTGACGAAAATTGTTTCGAAAGAACCGACAGTTATTGGATTTCATTCTTCGCTGAAACTTTAATTTCCTGCTTCACTCTGAAATAGAGGAAATGGCACTTATGTCAACTGCGAACTCGAAAACAGAATTCGTATTAATTTCTTTGAACTGAAATTAATTAGAATTCTACGTGAATACCGTACTTATTACTTAAATTTCGTATGATTTTAAAATTATTTGGAAATTATTGAGTATTATTATCATGATGATAGTATTTGAATTAAAAAAAGAAGAATTTAAATTAGAATCTCAGTTTCATTCGCTCTTTCTTCCTAGTTTCTTAAATAATACAAAAAAAAAAATTTCAAAATGACGAGAACAGAAAACTCCTTGACATTTTTTAAGAAGAATTTATTAGTTTCATAGCAATATGGCTCCCCCTTTTCATTTTCCATTAGTGTCTTCTAAGAAAGCTAATTTCCAGTTTAATTAAGTCGATGACAATAAAGTCAAAGTTCGGCTTTCAATCAAATCTGTATAAAAGAAACATTCCTGCTATTGACTTATGAAAACCAAATTTTAAAAAAAAGTACTGGATGTGTCTTAGAAAGTAAATTATGCGATTAAAAATATTCATAAAATTTTTTAAAAAATTTAGTTAATGGAAAAGGTTTGTATGATTTTTTAATGAAGTAATTTGATTTTTGCTGTTGCAGCTTTGAAGTTCGGTTTAATGAAAATGATTAAAATTAATCCTTATTTAATTAAGTACCAAAATGAAGTTTTGCTGTTTTTTTTAATAAAGGACTGGTTTACATATATATCATCTTAAAAAAACACATTACGCATTGCATTTCAAAGGGCAAAAATGTAAAAGGAGTATTTTAGTTTTTGTATTTCCAGAATCGGCTAATTTTTCATTTTCAATATCTACTTTACTAAGTTTTTAACATTATAGAAATGTAACACTGATATTTGTGTGTGAAAGGCAACAGAACTGCCAAAACTGATTTCGATTTTTGATTCCTTTATTTATGAGGATGATTTTCATTATTCCGCTACATTTCATTTCATATGGATCGCTCTTTCTTTGTTGGTCCCTTTCTATTGCATATTGAATATTTTGGTGAAACACAGAATATTAATGTAATATTAATTTATCCTTTTTAACATGATCAGCTGGATTCATTTTGCGCCACAGTAGTCAAAATAATCACTAGTTCGCGGCATAATGAAGGGTTTTATCCATTAATTTGAACAAATAATATAAATCTGGGAGGGAAGCTGGGGTGATTAAAATATTAGTTCAGATATTTCTTTGCCGTTTGATCACGGCTCAAGAGAGTGGTGATGAATTCTTTGCCAAGAGCATATTCTTTACTTTCATTTTGAAGTTAATTCAAAAAGGTCTACTTCTATAGAGAGAGAGGAATACAAAATGCGGATTTTTGCTTTAACTGGATTGATCCATTTATTTACAATATTCCACAGATTAAACTATTATCTTGCAACTTACCACCATTTCGGAAAAAATACTTTTTTATATATTTGAAAAACTTGTTTAAATTGCAAGTACTTTCTACAATTTCTGAAAGTAAATTGAATTTTTTAAAAAAATTTAAAAGACCGTGAAAATTGTTTTAGTTAGTGAAATAATTCATATTCTTACTGTAACGTCATGCATATGATGATAATCTTAAAATTTCTGTGAGAAAAATTTTCGGATAGAGTAATTTTTGTAAGTAAAAAGTGGAATATAAACTATTCATCGCTCTACTTTTATTTCTCCAGAAAATGTTAGACCTTGAGAAAATATTAAATACTAGCCGTTGTACCCGTTCTTCGCACAGGTGAATTGAAAAATAAAACAAAAGACATTGTGAGAGGGGAAAAGAAATTTTTTTATGTGTTGATTTTAAGTAAAGTGCAAATTAAAATTTTAAAAAAAGTTTTTTTTTCTTTTTTAAGCGTATCTCTGCTTAACACAAAAAATTCAGATTTGCTAAATTTGTAATCTGTAGGTCTAATAGTTGAAAAAAGAAAACTTTTTTTAATCTATAAAGCCTCCGTAACGCCCATGTGGGTTGACTTTACAAAAGTTATGTTTTCTAAATTTCAAGTTTATAGGTTTAGTTATTTATAAAAGGGATTTTTTTTATATATAAAACGCTCTCGCAACCTCTCTTGGGTGTCAGTTTTCTAAAAACTTTCTTTCAGAGGGTCTCTACTCCATCAAAGAAACATGGCAGCTAACTTTCAAGTCTAGGTGTAATAATTCAAAAAACGGAATTCTCTTATCTATAACCCCTCTTTTACCCCTCGCAACCCCCTTGGTGTTCTACTTTCGTAAAAGTCTTTTGTGTAGCGGTTATCTACTCCTTGAAAGGAATATACCAGCCAAGTTTCAAATATGCAGGTTGAAAAGTTAAAAAACGTGAATATTTATCTATAACGGCACTTTACCTTTTGGGGGTCGATTTTGGCAAAAAAAAATATTTCTTAGCGAATCTCTACTCCATGAAAGGAACATGCCTACCAAATTTCTAGTCTGAAGGTCTAATAGTACAAAAAAGGGAATATTTATCTCTAACGCCCCTTTAAACACTCGCAACCCCCCTTGGAGGTCTATTTTCGAAGAACCTCTTTGGTAGCAGATCGCTACTTTACGAAAGGAACATGCCTGCCAAATTTTAATTCTGTAGGTCTAATAGTCCAAAAGCGGGAATATTTATCCTCAACGTCAATTAAACCCTTGCACCACCCCTTGGGGGTTAATTTTTGAAAAACCCGATCTTAGAGGAATATTCTATAAAAGGAATTGACTTATCTAATTTTAAGTCTGTAGGTCTAACATTTCAAAAACTTGAATATTTATCATTAACGTCCTTTAATACCCGCAACGCCTCTTGGGGGTCTATTTTAGCAATGGAAATAATTATCCATAACGCCTCTTAATCCTCCGCAACGCTACTTAGACATCCATCGCAAGTTTTACAAACAGTTTTACAAACTCAGAAACCTTCACTGGTATATGTGCAATTATTCCCCAAAGTTTCATCGCAATAGGATGAACGGTTTAGGAGTTTCGGAAAGTATAAGAGACATGCAGACACACACACTCACACACACAAACATTCATTTTTATTTATATAGATGTAGATTTTGATAAGTGTTACATAAACTATTTTGGTGTGATTTTTATTTACGTACTTTACATTTTCTCTGAAATATTTTAGACAAGAAAATTTATGTATTTATTAGTGCAATAGAGCTTTTAATCACCTTACAACAAATTTTCTTATCTGTTTCTATCTTTAGAAGGGTCAACTTACTAACATGAAGTTTATTGTAATTAAAAGTTAAATTTTTATTCATTAAGTAGTCTTAAAGCTTTTGTATAATTTTTAATAAATGAATGTTCTATTGGCTTAAATATACAGAGTGTTTCTAAAAAGATGGGTAAAACTTTAAGACACATCAGTATACATCAAAGCAGACAACTTTCATCACAGAATACATGGTCCGAATCAGAACGCAAAGGGGCTAGAGATTATCGAAGGTGCGTTGTTATATGGAAGTAAAAACACACTAAGAATGATTAAAATACAAAAGCATTGTAACCTATAACGTTAATATGACATGAGTTCAAATGAAAATTGTCGTTGATGAGCATGTGGATAAGTGGCATGTGGATTTACATGATTTATTACATAGATTTACATGGTAGAATGGTAAAATTTCACTAACATTTGCATGGGTCGAATTTCCAAATGCGCCAGTACCTATTTATTTTAATTCCGACAATGCATTGTTTGTTTATATAATTGTGTAATATCAACTCTTAAAGTTATCCCCATCTTTAATGAAACACCCAATACATACAAAAGAAAAGTATTTTATGTTAAAAAACGTGTGCTTTGCTTTAATCTTTAATATTTTAAATCCAATAATTCATTTATAATATATAACAAATATAATTTAAGCTAATATTTTCTGCTTTTCATTAAAGCAAATTGTAATCTTATGCGGCAGAGTTTCGCTCTTTGTTCTAGGTAAGTTCCTCAAATAGTTTTAAAAATATATTATTGATTAGAATTTAAAATTTCTTAGTTTTCAATAGAAAATAGGGAAAAAAATACTGTATAAATTTTTTTGCAACAACTAAATTAAAGGCTTATATTTTGACTTGTTTGGTGTAGGATTATCATTATTGCATTGGTTATAAACTCTTATCTGGCATTTAGGTTCTACGAAAAGTACTCGTTCGATTCAAATCAGTGGCATATTGAGCTCAAACGGATTACTCAACTCGAAATTGCTTTCGGTTCCATTTCCGTATAAAGATCTTGCATTAAGCCTAAAAGCTTAAGTTGTCTCTCGAATCCTTCGAAATCCTTTTCGGACATTCTCTTTCGAATGCAATCTAAAGAAATCTGATACTCTTGTTTGAAGAAATGCGTCTCATCCCGTCTAACTCTATTCCACTACTACGAACTAATTAACAACTGGTTACCAATGTTGAGTTCCTGCAAAGTATTTAAATCGCAACTTTTAAATTTTATTCATTACAATTTCTGAATGGCTTGTAATTAACTTTGGCCATTAGGCAGTTGATAAGACAAATTGCTAAGGTGATACTGAATTTTTTCAAATGCTCTCACATCGTTGGTGTTTGATTTTTAGACTTATCGAATTATTTAGGGGAGGGGAGAGGTTGCTTCGTATAGCGTCATGTTAAAGTCACTCGAGGGTTGATGGTAACGAAACCATAACTTTTCTAATGAGGACGACAGCTGAGATGAATTTCAGTTTCTAATTTCCAAACTACTACAATGAGGATTTGGAGACACAGTAGTAGATGCCTTTTGAATATGACGAGGCTCAATGATTCTCCCATGGAATATTGGGTATGGTGTGGAAGTTAGGAGAGGAACTGCCAGCTTAGGTATCGTCCTCGTCAGTTGACCGTTGTTCAAAATTACGAGGTCCATTAACAATAGTCATCGTGCTGCTTCAGATAGTGACTTAAATAAAAATCAAGCCGCCACGACTCGTTGATAGAATCATTCCTATTATACCGCTAATACTTATTACACGATGGAACTTGTAAGCTGATGAAAAGATGTGTGGTTTAAATCACAATAATATCCATTATTAAAGACTAAACTTTTACCTTGGGTTTCTAATAGTCCTTTAAGTTGATATAAAAAATCATATTTTGATGTGCTTTAAATATTGTCTATTAATTGATATCAACCATAATATTTGTTGTATGAAAATCCTTTCTAGCTTTTAGTTGTAGAATCTCATAATATCTGCATTAGATGTGACAATGAATCCATTGAATTTTAATATTATAATTTCATGAAATAACATTAATTCTCTCTTGACAATATCTGTCACGAGTATCAACAAAACAGTTGAATATTTTACAAACCTTCTTTTATATTTCCATCGTTTTTTAATAAAAATTTTAACACTATTACCTTATAAGTTTAAAAGTTCCTTTTATTGTGTATTTTATAACCATTAATCAATACAAGAAATTTAATAATCTTTTTGATATCCCACACACCCATATAAACTCTATAACTTGTTTTGCTTTATATACACGGGTCATTTATCTTATAAATAAAACTGTAAGTGTAGTAATTAATTAGTATCCGCAGAAGTGGGCGGGCCATATACCACATTGATGGCCAATACGGAGCATTTAAAAATTATCTGGGTGTGTCAGACTTATGGATTGAACGGTTAATCATATAAATCATCAGATAAAAGATCGTTAAGTCAATTTCGAGGGATCCTTTCGAATTATGTGGTTTTAACTAATGATGATAACCATCCTTGTGTTTTAAATTGCTGCCATAGAAACAAGTTTCTAAATGCACTGTATAAATGTATCAGTTCTATTTGCATTTTTGTTTCACATATATGATATATTGAAAGGAAAATAATATAAATTATGCTATAAGTTTGAATAACTACGTTTTTAAAAGCTTTTATTTAACTTACAATGTATGCATGTATGCATGTATGTATGCATGTAATTTGTTCGGGTGGAATCTTGCAACTCAAATTTTGAAGCTGATATCTTCATCACATTGAGCTGAAATTTTGTATACACGTTTAGTTTGAATGGCAATGCATGTTTTGACCATTTATATTCCGATATTGCAATTAATTAAGAAATATTAATTAAAAACCTTAAAAACATTAACATTATTACAATGCAGACCAACTTTGATATGTCTGTATTGTTGAATTAATGTTATTGTTACAACAATGACAAAAATTGGCGTCGAAAATCGGTTTTCAGCCAAACTGGAATTTTATAACATTGCGCTATTTGACTGTACTAATTATTTGTTTAAAAAATAATTACATTTCTACAATGTAAAAAATCTAATTTCTACAACGTATGCAATTTTTTTACAGATTTCTATCTATTTTCTTGGATTTAAATTCAAAACAAAAAAGTAGAGCTATTTTTCAAGTAGATTGGGTACATTGTATACCTTTCTCAATGCTGCCAAGTTAAACTGAGATGGAGTATTGTAGAAATTCTTTAAAAAATTTATCTAACTTTCATCTATGAAACTCAGACAAAAAATAATTACAGTATAGGAAAGATCATTTATTTCGTCCCGATACGGTATAATGTTTTTTACCGAATATTAATATTTGTATTTCTTACGATTTTTTAGCGCGTTTTTCACGTAGTGGAACAAAAGCGCTATTAGGACGCACATTTCGTCTTCGTTCCATATTTTGTCGTACCTTTTTCTCAGCCAATAAGCAACCAATTGACCTCGGGTTTTCGGCATTTGGTCGCATTTGTGCCCTAGATGAGCCAAATCATATTTAAATTTAATCATTTTTAAATTTGTTTTTTTAGCACAGTACTACTTTCTGTTAGTAAAAAGTTCATTTGTTGCATTATTGTAAAATACAACATGTGAAAAGCGCCCTAAAATTACTTGGCCATGCCAATGATTGATATCTTGTTTTTAAATACGACAAAATCGATGCGTTTTTATGAAAATAATGTCTAAATTATTGCGCTTGAATTTTTTTTTTTTGTTTAAATGAATCGACATTCCGTACTAAAACAGCTCATGCTTTGCTTTTTTAGAATCAGTCATTTAAAATATAAAATGCCGAAAACTTTTTTTTTACGATTGTTCAAAAATACTCAAAATTTTAATTAAACATTTAACAACTTCGTCATTTATGAAGAAAATCTCGTAAAACTTTTTTTCGTGTGTAGGACAATGTTACCCAAAATCTGTACGAAGATTGAAAAAATTCCTAAAAATTACGGATTTAAGAAAAAATTGTGTTTTTCGACTAGCACATTTTTGCGAGATTTCATTTAGCTAGACTGTTCAAAAATAACCGGCAAACACCTAGCAATAATGGTGCGTTGAATGAGATGAATAGACTGAGAAACTTATCCAGGGATAACTAAAAAGTTAAAAATAAATTAAAAGTAAAAAACCTTTTTAAAAACAAGCTTTTATTTAAACACGCTAAAAAGAATAAAATAAATTTATCTTTAAAACTTATTTTACTATCAACTTATAACGTCATTACACAATTTATATGATATAAAAGCTTGTCGCGAGATTTACCTTTGCAGATAAACAAGTAAATTACAAAATTTGATCTGACTCATTTTAATTTTTAAAAAATTCAAACTAAGTAAATAAGAGTACTTTAATTTCGCGACGAGCTTTTATATCATATAAATTGTGTAATGACGTTATAAGTTGATAGTAAAAAAAGTTTTAAAGAAAAATTTATTTTATTCTTTTTAGCGCGTTTAAATAAAAGCTTGTTTTTAAAAAGGTTTGTTTTTTTTTACTTTTAATTTATTTATTAATATCTTGTGTTGTGGTATCAAAGTGTCTGTCTGATAATACAACGTTTTGGAAGAATGTGACTTTTTTCCAGATGCTTAAAAAAGACTTCTCAGTTGTTTTTTTTTCAAATCATACGTTTTAGCATTCAGATTTCGATCATTTTAAAATTCATTAAAATAGCTTATACTAAATAAAATAGCTTATCCACTAAAATTGAAAAAAAAAGGCTTTACAGCAACATTAAAGTAAACAAATTTATAAATAAAAAAACAATTCATTTTATGTAAAAATTTTCAATATTTCAAGAAATCAAAGTACTCATGAAGTAATACTGGAATGATAAAAGAAGGTAAAAAAGAAAATAAAATATATTTGTTTGATATTCTTATAATTTGTAAAATATACATTACAAAGTTATAAAAATGACTCGGATATCTCAACTGCAATGTTGGTAGCTAGAAAGTCTTTAGCATCTTATCCTGTTTTATATAAAATAGCTGTTACCCGCCCGCTTCGCTGGGTATTTCATGATGTTTTATAAATTTTTACTGTTTATATATATGTATAAATTATTGATATCTAAGTCCTAGCATTAAGAATTCGATTGAATTGAAAAATATACTTATACCTGTAACTGTCATCTGTTGATAAAAAAAAAAGGGCAGAACTCATCTAATTTGTATTTTCTAAAAATCTCTAAAATTGAAGCATAGAATGATGTTTGCTCTATCGTAACTCAAAAACCAAGTGGATTCCCGCAAAACCAATTTTCGGTGGATCTCTACTCCGTAAATTGAACACGCAAGCCAAATTTCAAGTCTAAATCTAACAGAAAAAAACAAACCTATTACTATCAATATCCCCGTAATCCCGTTGAGAGCCGTTTTCCAAAATTACCGCTCTTATCGGATTTCAATTCAACAAAAGAAAAATGCAAACCAAATTTCATTATTATAGTCCTTGTAGCTCGAAAAAAGTAATTTTTTTGTCAATATGTCCCAGTAACCTCCTGCAACCCCCAGAACTCTTGATTTGCTTAAAATTTATTCTTAGTGGATCCCTATTCAACAAAAGAAACATGCTTAACAAATTTCAAGTATATGGGTCTAACAATTAAAAACAGGAATTTTTTTCTGTAACTCCTCTTGACCCCTCGCAACCATCCTTGGGGTCAATTTTCGTTTTACTCTTTGTTGGAGGAACTCTATTCCATGAAAGGAACATGCCTACCAATTTTTAAGCAGGATGATGAAATAGTTTAAAAATGGAAATATTTATCGATTACGCCTCTTAATCTCCCGAAATTAAACTTGGTAGTTGATATTCGCGGAACCCATTTTGTAGCGGTTCTCTATTTTACGAAAGGAATCTGCTTATCAAATTTCAAGACTGTACGTCTAATAGTTTAAAAATGGGGATAATGATCTATAACGCCACTTGAGCCCCAGCAACGCCACCTAGGGGTCGATTTTCACAAAACACATTTTGTAGTATATCTCGATCCTATGAGAGGAATCTGCTTATCAAATTTAAAGACTGTACGTCTAATAGTTTAAAAATGGGGATAATTGTCTATAACGCCACTTGAGCCCCCGCAACGCCACTTCTGGGTCTGTTTTCACAAAACCCATTTTGTAGGGGAATTGCACTCTATGAAAGGAATCTGCTTAGCAAAATTTGAAGACTGTGCGTCCAATTAATTAAAAATGCAAAAAAATTATCAATAACGCCCCTTGAACCTCCGCAACACCACCTAGGGGTCGATTTTCACAAAACACATTTTGCAGTGTATTTCTATCCTATGAGAGGAATCTGCTAAACAAATTTCAAGACTGTGAGTCTAATAGTTTAAAAAAAGAAATAATTATTTATATCTGCCCTTAACCCCCCGCAACACCCCTTGGGGGTCAATTTTCTCCAAACCCGTTTTGTGTCGGATATTTACTCCATGAAAGAAACATTCCTACCAATTTTCAAGCAGGTAGGTCAAATAGATTAAAAACGAAAATATTTATCTATTGCGCCACTTAATCCCCTGCAACGCCACTTAGAGGTCTGTTTTCACAAAACCTTCTTATAGCTGATCTCTACTCTATGAAAGAAATATCTTTATCAAATATAAAGACTGTGCGTCTAATAGTTTAAAAATGGAAATAATTATCTATAACGCCCCTTAAGTCCCCTCAACGCCACTTGGGGGCAATTTTCACGAAACCCATTTTTAGCGTATCTCTACCCTATGAGAGGAATCTGCTTACTAAGTTTCAAGACTGTACGTCTAATAACTTAAAAATATGAATTTATAACGCCCCTTAATAACCCCGCCCCCGCAACACCCCTTGGGGGTCAATTTTCCCAAAACCCATTTTGTAGCGTATACTTACTCCAGGAAAGAAACTTGCCTACCAATTTTCAAGCAGGTAGGTGAAGTAGTTTAAAAACGGATATATTTATCTATTACGCCCCTTAATCCCCCACAACGCCACTTAGAAGTCTGTTTTCACAAAACCCGTTTTGAAACTGATCATTATTCTACGAAAGGAATCTATATATCAAATTTAAAGACAGTGCGTCAAATAGTTTAAAAATGGAAATAATTATCTATAACGCCCCCTAAGCCCCTGCAATGCCACTTGGGGGTCGATTTTCACCAAACTCATTTTGTAGCGGATCTCTACTCTCTGAAAGGAATCCGCTTACCCAATTTCAAGATTGTACATCAAGTAGTTTAAACATGGAAACAATTATTATTAAAGCCCTTAACCCCCGTAACGCCCTTGCGTTTCGAATTTCGGAAAATCCGTTCTTAGCTGATGTCTACTCTATCAAAGGAACATGTCTACCAAATTTCAAATCTGTAGGTTGAATAGTTCCAGAGATTTCGTGATTAGTCAGTCAGTCAGTCAGTCAGTCAGTCAGTGAGTCGCTTTTCTCCTTTATATATATAGATTAAAGAAAGAAAATGCTTGAAAGTTAAACTGTACGCTCTTAAAATCAGTTGGCTTCCTATTTTTTTTTTTCCAGCTTGTTTCAAATAAAGTTTCATTCGCATTATTTTGTAATTTCATTGATTTGATTTTGTAATTTTTCCATTGCTATGGTTTTATAACTTCAAAGTTTTACTTACGATACTTCATTTTGTCTTGTGTACTTGTTTGACTTTGTACCTTAATTATTGCATTTTGTAATTTCATTTGTTTCGTATCTTTCCTTTAGTTATTTCTCCTTTATTTTATTTGCCTTATCTTGTAAGTTTTACTTCTATAAATCCCATGTGATTCTTTTGGTGCTCTGGAATTATTTATGTTTAAATTAAAAAATCTCAGGAAAAGGCAAAATTCTGAAATTACTCCAAAATTAAGAGAAAAATTCCTAAAACTACGTCAGAAAAAATGCAAAAATAATTACTTGATAAATATTCATTTCTTTAATCTACCTAATCACGATTGTAGTTCATACATATAAAAATGTTCTACAATATATCAAAATTACAAGATTACGGCATGATACATTTCTGATCTTTCTTACAGAACTTTAAGACATAAAATTATTGATACAGCATATTTAAGTTCGTCATAGATATGTGTTTAAAACTTCCTGCCGCAGTAAATAATTCATAAATATGAAATTTTTTTCATTATTTAAGGTTTAAAACTACTTAACGTTTTTATTTTAAAGTGTGAGGAAGACATTTTAACGCATATGCATGCAACTCTAACATTTATATTATTTTCTCTATCTGTCGAATTTCAAACTCTTTGATGCGAATATATTGGTTAAATAAAACTATATTGTTTAAGAAAAATTCTTTAAGTAACCGAGGAAAAAAGTGAGAGGGAAAAAGAAAATAAAAGTAAGAAAACATTTAAAAAAATTTATCTTAAACATTTTATAAATTCCATAGACCAATAACATTTTTTTTGTTTGTATTTCGCTTTAAATTATACTCGTGCATTACAAATCAGTTCCCTTGCTAAATGTTTATTCTTTAATAATACTTACTGAGTTACAAATTGCTGGAAAAACTCTAAATTCTCTGTTACAATCATTTATGAAATAACTTGTTTAAAATAAAATTGTGTTGATAATTGAAAATATAATATATAACGCTTCATATAGTACGCACTTTTCCGAAATTTTGATTAAGTAATCTATGCTATCAGCACAAAACACTTTTCTATAAGTTTTAATGCTTAAACAATATATCTTTCAGCACTCTATGTGTCAAATAAACAAATAGAGTTCAGCCTTTTCATCTTGTTTTTCCATACCAGCAAATTAAGAATCGTTTATTTTCGTATCCGATTCGGAACCATTTAATTGACATTTTCATCTGAAGTGCCTGGGAAGCAGATGTCAGACCGATAACCTTAATTACATTGCTGAGAAAGGCAATAAAGACAATCCTTACACTTATACCGATTTTTTTTATTCGTCTAGGTTACTAAAATGTATGTCGATTACTCAACACATAGCCTAACGACTTCCCATTTTCTTACTTTTGAAGCAATGTTACTTCCTGTCCTTTTAACCCGAATGGATCTCTAATCGTTTGCATACTATTAAAAACTTTCAAAGGAAGTTAAATATTACTAAAAAAATAAGAAAAGTCACCACATGGCCGTTATGTGTCATTTTCCCCATCATTAAGGTCCATTTAATGTCTAGAAAGTTTGATAATTAGGATGACAAAATGAATCATTGAGGTGATTATTATTTCAAATGGCTTTGTTCAAGTATTTATCATTCCGAAAATTCTCGCATAGATTTAATATTTTATATAAAATTAGCTTTGGGAATAAAAATGATCTTTTAAAAAATCAGGTAAAACATTATTCGCGCGAGATTGACAAGATTGAATTTTAGAAAGCTGCCCATGATTGCATTTGAAATAGCTCAAAAGAGTTTGGCGTAGTTGTCTTTCAAAAACAGAAATTTGCCTTTGTATATATAAAACGAATGTGTCTTAAATGCTTAATTAGTGTGTTATTTAGCATATTCAAGGCTATTATAGTCACGAGCTCAGAAATCTGACATGTTCTAAATTATAAGGCTTGTCAAAACGCTCTCTCTATTGTAATGTTAATTCAAGTGAATCATCAGTATTTGTATTTTTTAATTTTTTTCCAAGTTTATTGAATTTTAGGCTATAAAACACATTTTCTCCAAATAATAAATTTAAAAACCTGATCAATATATTTCCTTAAACTTAACTGAAAGGATTGAGTCTTGTACACTCATGTCCATAAATTAAGGATAATGAAGTTCAGGCAAAGAAATAGACAGAAGCAAAACAAATTTGACTTATATGTAAAGTCTATTTATTAAACAAAAGGTAAAGAGCAAAAAAGATGCTATATGTTTGACATAATTAATAAAAATTGCAATTTTTACTCCCTGGAGCAAATTTCAAAAAAGAACCTATTTACAAAAAACAGTATAACATGGTTAGTATGATGGTTAATACGGAGTATGTCTCCCGGACGATGCAATACATGCCTTACAACGCCTACGCATGCTGAGTATCAAATTATCAATCTGATCTTGGGGAATATTACACCACTCATCAAGCAATGCCCTCCGAAGTTCCGGTAGACAGGTGGGAGGGGGTTGACAGGCTGCAATTCGTCGGCCAAGCATATCCCACACATGCTCTATTGGATTCAAGTCCGGTGAGTATGCTGGCCAATTGATGTGGGTGATATCCTCCGATTGAAGGCATTCGTCTACAATGTTTGCACGGTGAGGACGGGAGTTGTCACCCATAAACAGAAATTCAGCACCCATGGTGCCCCGAAACAAACGTACATGTTGTTCCAGAATGACATCCCGATAGATGTGGCCAGCCATCGTTACACTCTGAACATGCAGGTCAGTTCTGGAACCAAGAATAATTCCTCCCCAAACGAGCCATCCTGCACCACCGTAACGGTGTCGTTTAATGGTGTTCTCTTGGTGGTAACGGGTACCTGGCACTCTCCAAATGGAAGTCCGGCGAGAATCAGACTGCGAACTAAACCTGGACTCGTCGGAAAACATCACACAAGACCACTGTTGCGGTGTCCACAATGCATGCTCTCTACTCCAGGTTAATCGCAAGTGATAGTGAGTTGCGGTAAGGGGAACACATCTGACAGGCCAACGAGCATATAGACCAATGTACCCTAAGCGTCTGTACACGGTCTGCCTTGAAACTGTCGTATCGGTAGCTGAATAGAGCTGACGAGATAGGTCTGATGCTGTGCTCCGTCTGTTTCTTTTGGCAATAACTGCCAAATGCCGGTCCTCATTCGGCGTTGTAACTCGGGGGCGACCTGTACTGTAACATCTACTCACATTACCATCATCTTGGAATCGTTGCCAAAGCCTGGAGATGATACTCTGGGCGATTCCAAGCTCCTCGGATACTTCCAGCAGGGTACGTCCACATTCCAGTCGTCCGATAATTCTACCACGTAAAAAATCATCCAAATGCTTCCTTTGTGTCATAACTATGCGGTTATTGCTCTGAAGGGCTTTTAAAGCGCTTGTGAACAATTTTACTTTGCCACCATTCCTCATATACCCCTCTCTTACACTCTCGTCATTGTGACGTACTATCCGCGCCATCTGGTGGTTTCCTGTAATTTGCATATTCTTCAAGATGTGTGTGATAATTCTACAGGTGAAATTTTTATTTTAGAGTTCAATTTCTGTGTGATTCTGAATTATCCATAATTTATGGACATGAGTGTAGTATGACATGAAATTATATTAAAATAATAAACTTGATTTGTGATTATTTGAGTGTGGTTAAATTTCGGAATCTTTTAATAAAAAGTGTTTTGTTTATTGGTGAAAGCGTTGACATTATCTCAGTAAAATTGTCAAACCTCATACATTTACGATGTTTTAAGGAATATTTCAGTAGGAAATGCCATTGTTGTAATAAAAATAAATATAGAAATAATTCGGATGATTCTCGCAATGAAAAATTATTTATATATCTTTTATTAAAATGAGGGTATTAAATGCAGTGAATTTGTTATTACATTATTTTTAGTCCAAGTACGCATTAAAAACGGTATGAAACTCTATATTTCTTTGATTTCCTGTATTAAAGACTGGGTTTTGGTAATTAAATTTTAATTGATCCAGCTTAGATATATGTTCGAAATTCTAGAAAATATGTTTAATACAGCATCCCTTTGAACATGATTTGATGGAGCACAGACCAGTATTAAGGTCGTAAGCTTCGTGACAGACGATATCAGGACCCACGTGCCAAAACTATTAAGAACCATTGAACAGAATAATAGATATAGCACATTAAAAGGAAGAGAATATCAAAATGCCTTTTTATTTATAAAATATTCTATTTCAGATTTTACAAGTTTATCTTTTATCATTTTGTCTTGGTAAGAGCTTTCCTGGTTTATAACAAAATGACTTGTTAGAGATTGGAGTTCACACACACACATACATATTTTTCGATACCATCAAACTTTATGATAAGCTTCAGGAGGATAAATCGCAGTTTGTATGATACATTGTATGAATTTCTCGATGAATATTGTGGTACTTAGAACGAGAAATTTCGGTTTGTGAAAAAAGTGCTGTTCGCTTGGGGAGACTGAAAAGGACAAATCTGTCACGAATTATCTATTATACAGATCAGATGCAAAGCAAATTCGACAGAAACAAACCTTGTTAGAATTGTTGATTTCTTTATTGTTACTACGTCATTTACAGCTAACCGAAAGGTTCATAATTTTAAAGATAGTTTTAAATATTTTTATTTAGCTTTTGAGATTCGGCGTCTATTGAGAATTTTCCAAGCTTAGTAGTATTAATTACAATTAAGACAGGATATTTCAGTCATCTTAATTGTTGAACTGATAAAAGCCAGGGGCTTAGGTTGTGAACTTCGTGATCGATAGTGTCTTAATCGAACTACTAGTTTGAATCCTGATTACTTTAAAGACTTGTCTTAAACCTACTGCATGCTAAGTGAGACTGATTCTAAAAACTCTCAAATTAAAGTCTAATAAAAGATTTAATGATGTCTTTGTTGTTTGTTCAACGAGGTCTATCGATAATAGCTCTCGATTAATTTTAGTGACATTTTTTAAAAACAATTCTGAAATGTAAGTATCAGGCCTTTTCTCCAGGGCAAAATTTATTTCAAAATTGGGGTTGTATTACAAGATAATTAAAAAGTTTTGGATACAAGAAGTTCACCTTGAGATATAATGGGGTTTCTTTTCTCACTTAATTCTCTTCTTTCACTTTTAATGAATGTATATAATTTAAATCTTCATAACAGTATTCGGAAGAAATGGCTCCTCAATTAATATAAAGTGTAATTAAAATACAAGCTAATATTTTTTTAAAAATATATCAATTTTATTTCATTTTTATTGTAAACGTTCTCAAATTTAGCATTCATGAATAATTTTTCCCCTTAAACACTTCCTTATTATAGTGCTTAAGGAAAATCGTTATATCTTGTGCCAGTATTACTGATGCTAATTTCTCATATTCGTTTCCACTCTCATATCCATTTTTTTAACGATTTCAGTACCATGCATGTAATTTTTCAACAGGAGTTAAGTAGATATAATTCTTTTTAATACTTGGAAAATCTGTCGCAATGCGGCGAACATTCCTGGAAACTGGGAATATTCGCCTTCGGGTTCCCAATCAGTCATTGACCGCTTTTAATTTGCTATTATTAATCAAGATTTCAACACCTCACTTTTTTCTGTAGTACTCTGTACTTAGAAAAATAAAAATATGTTTGCGTGACTATATGTTTAATTATACTGTAGTACAAAAACCAGTATATTATTTATTTTAAAACCTTTTATTTTAATTCCTCGTTTTCTCTTGTTAAATTTTTTTTAAATATTTTAAAAATTTTTAAAAATTTTAAAACTATTTTAAAAATTTCTTTTAAAATAGCATTTTAGTCTTATCGCTATTGGCTGCGTACATGTTAGATTTTTTGAAACATCATTATTTGTATGCTAAACTAAATATAGTTTTTGATATAATTGTATATTAAATAAGTGACGCTGTTCTTTTTAATGTATGAGGAAATATCCTAACATTTTTCTTCGTCTTTTTCTCCAGACTAATCTACATATATTTTTTTTTACATTTTTTTTCCACCAAACAAATCTAATAAAATTGCAGTACCTTATTCTAATATCATATTTTCGGTTTAAAAATTCCGAATATTAAAGAAACATGTCAAAAAATACCTTTATGTCGATTCCTTTTCACTTCACCAGCGAATGAAATAGGTTTTGGAAGCTTTCTCCTTTTTTCTCTAACTCTCGAAGAATTTTTGGAATTTGTCAATAGGCTTGGGGTTTTGATTCGAAATCGCATAATGATGAATGACATTTTCTTATTTCACTTTCTCCGTATTCCCTTTTCAAGAGGGGTTGAAAATATTTTTTGAAAGAAGGAATTTATGGTTAGCTGAGTGCTAAGACTGAATTTTTATTTCTTGAATGTTAAATTATGAAATCTGGAAATGGAAAATGAAGTTACTCTTTGAAATTCACAGATTTATTTCTTTTAGAAAATAATATATATTTCAAAAAATTTAAGGATACTTTTTGATAAAATTAATTTGTATAGTAAGCATCATTATTTAATATGAATCACTTATTGTTTCATATTTTTAAGCATTAAAACGACAATAATAATTATTCGCTGAATTCTCACAGAGAGAGTTTGAGGATAATCATTTTTAGAAGTTAATTGCTGATTCAGATCTATAATTGATAAGATTTCTTATTTGCAGTTTCATTAATGTAGCAATGGTAAGTAAGTAAACCTTTATTTCAATGTGTCTTAGTGGATACTAGACAATTAATTTGAATAACCTAAAAATGTTATTAAGATAATTATCGTTCCTTATTAACGAAGATCAATAATTGCTATTTATTAACTTATATCAAATTGATTCAAACAATCTTCAAATTAAATGTAGATGAGAGGAGAATATTGGAATACTATTTTTATTTCTCATTATAATTTTATTGGTTTTTGATAAAAAAAAAAATCTTCAAATCTACTACACACTATAACTATTTGTAACACGAATTGTCAAAAAAATTAATATTTATTTTGCTATAAAAAATTAATTTAAAGAGCTACAAAAGGAAGTTATTCGGGAATAGCCAGGTAAAATGTGGAATAGAGGATTTAAACCATTAGAAAACTAATTAGACTTAAGAAAATGTAGCTATATTTTTAACTATAAAAGCCATATTTTCAAGATTACGAGCAAGTACTTTCTGTTTCGAGTCTGTTTATAAAAGTCACAAATATAATTTTTTTTTCTGCTGCGGTACAGTCAAAGTGAGCTCACAATAAACAACTGAAGCATTGAATCCAAATTCCTCCACGTTGATCTTCGAAGAATTTTCCATTACAGAAGATACATTTAACTTCCTTGTTTTCTAGTTCTGCTGTTGATGGCATGAAGTCCATTACAGGTGACACATCAGAATGGAATGGTTCTTCGTTTCTAACATTGGAGTAATCTCTAGTAGGTTTAGGTCTAGAAGGTCGGTCTAAGTTTAATTTCTTAACAGAGGGTCTTTGAATGTTCGGTTTCTTTTGTTGTTTTGAAGCTTCTGGCTCCTTCTTTTAGTTTTTTTTTACAGTTTTTCAAACACTTTTTTTTTACATGGGAGTATGTTATTATAGAAGATCATCCAGCTTTCTATATTATGAAATACCTGGTATTCCATAATATGATCCGTGGAAAATGAACCTAAAAACTGAAGGCTTTTAAGCGACCACAGTATAACCAACTACAATTCTTTTAGTGTACATTACGCTTATCATCAGTGTTCAAACAACATGCTTGCTAATGTTTTAAATGGTGGAAAATTTAGTTGAAAAACTTCTGAAAATCATAAAACACACACCATGTTCTGTTACGTGTAATATGCGGTCAACAACTCTCACTCAATATATCTTGCCCCCTTTTTGACTATGTCATGGTTTTAGTCGCGTCAGCAGCTACAAGCACCTCGGAATTCTATATTTCCCGACTATTCCATGATTACCTCCGCTTCTCAACTGAGTCAAATAATTACTCTCAAATAAAACTTGAAATAAACAATTATCCTTTGTAAAAATATCTTACTGAATTGCATTTTTAATATTTTAAAAATGTAGTAATTATTCTCTGTGAAAATACGACATCTACTTTAAAAAATTATATCACTCAAAATTACACTCTTTCTCACTAAAGCATCGATAATCATTTTGAAGAAAGTATATCAAATAAAAAATAGTTGTTTTTTTATTTAGATTTGAAAAGAAAAATAGATCGAATATCTTTTTAATGCAAAGCGAATTTTCTGAATTATGGACTTCATACATGTATGATAATTTTTGCTTTTTTTTAGTAATACAGACAATTTCTGTTTTACATTCGTCATTCTAACTCGCATAGAAAGATTAGAATGAACGAGAAAAAGAAGACAGTCAAAATAATTAAAAAAAAATTTTTTTGGTTTAATAAAATACCTTGTGCAAACGAAAGTATGAAAAAAAAATTTACTTCTGCAAAAAAAAAGAAAAAAAAGAAAGAAATATCTTTAATTTATTTAAAATTTCTCAATTTTTTTTTTCTGAGCTGAAAAAAATAACTGAATGGTACATACAGAAGGATCTCTGACTGCAAATTGTAGTTATTTTTAAGCTACCAATCGATCGATTCGTATAATAACATAACTACTCATTAACAGAAATAATAACATAATAATTATGTTATTAATAATAAATAAACATTATTATTAATAACATAATAATAATGTCTCGTAAAACTCTGCGGCTAAATTTTAAGTCGAATGTTCGTTTAAAACTTTAAAAGATTATGAAAAAAATACGATTTACTAAAACATCGAAAAGAAGTCGAAATTGCACAAAAAATTCCATGTCCTGGAACTATACATATAAGGAAAGTATTATTTTGGCCGAGAAAAAATCGAATTAGTTCGTACTTCAGTAACAATAACCGGCGCGACTTGAATTTTTTAAAATAGGCCAGTAGACGATTCCGTTATGGTATGGGGCGCTTTCTTGCATGCGAAAAACTGATGTGCGAGATCATGACAAACTGAATTCGATTGTATGTTATACGAAAGTTTGATACCATTCTGAGAACTTTGGGGAGGATCCAAATGCAAATGCTAACAAGTTAATGTTCCAAGCCTACTCATCTATGTCAACAAAAGTTAGTTTAAATTAGAATAATTAATATATCTTGAAGGAGGATCAGCCTCCCACCATTTGCCGTTTTGAAAACTCTGCAGAATATTTGTCGAGCCAAGTAAATAAAAACAACATTGTCATTTGGTATATGAATTGTAAATATGTATTGTATAGAAATCGGCCGGAACTTATCTTTAAAAATATGATTTAGCTCCACAAAAATGTTTAATCTCCAAAAAAAAAGATTAATCTCAACTCGAAATGGTAGAGCAATCAATAACGTCTTAAGGCTGTGGGCCCCCATGCAAAAGTAAGTCCCACCTACAACTTTGTTATCGAATTTGGTGAAAAAATATGTAAAATTCATCAAAGGCAATCTATAATAAAATTTTATTTGAAAATTTATTTTCTACAGTTTAAACTCGTAAAATTTACTTTATATTTTAGCACATTTAAATTCGCAGTCTGGTAACTGTTACAGTTGGCATATAGCTCAAAATTTTGAAATGATTTAACACACAAAGAGAGAACTTTTTCAGAAATTCAAATATAAATAAGTATTTGTAAAATTTGAATGATTAAATCTGATTCTCTTTGAGATAAAAATTGTTTTATCTACTATCACATATAGTTGTTGGTAATTGAATTGAGAGCCATTTTTCTTCTCTCGATTATATATATTATGATTCCAGGGAATAAATACTCTATTGATGCAAGATGAGTACCTCTGATAACAGAGAAAGATTTGCACATTTTAAAGTGAAAAAAAATGTTTATTACATATTTAAATTCTACTTAAAAGTAAAATTAAATTAACATTAAATCAGTAATTATGCCTTATACCATTGAACAATCAAAAGCGGTTATCAATTCGAAAAATGTCGCCCATTGTTATTATTATTGTCTTCGAAAAAGTAGGTAATCAGTTTTCAACTATTGGCTGCATATCGCGACAATTCTCGTTGTTTTTTGATTTGGCGAACTTGGTTTGATGATATAATACATTTAATATTATGCAAATTCAGTATAAGTAATATAATTAAGTACCAATAAATTTTTTAATGTCTTTTATAACGTCAATCTAATTAAAATTTAAGTATGCAGTTATATTTATTATTTAAATCCACTGCCGTTAATGTTGTGACAAAGAGACCTACTACAATGACTGATACAGGCTTGACACTCGATTCCAGCAAAAACTCTTAATAACCGTCATAGATTATATGATGCCAAGCTTTCCAGTATTTTTTACATTTGAGGACTACTGCAGAGTTTGGAGAATGATAAAGCTAATTTTTTTTACTTTCGTGTCCTATGATCATGATTAAAGACATGTCTGTGGCAGATACCTCTTCTAGTAACACTTGAATAATTAAGCATGTTAGCTAATGAAATGAAAAAGTAAAGGAATCTATAATTACTTATGCATAAAAACCTTTTATTTATCTGTTAAATAAGGTATTTGTCCTTATTCCTTCATATTGTAATGAAAAGAAGATATTGCTTCCCTTGCTTCTATTTCCACATGATTCTGTTGAATTCTTTATTTTCATAATAGTTTGCTTACCTTGTGCCATTCAAGGCAACTATGATGTGAATAATCCAATATTCGTAAAGTTAATGACGTGCAGTAGCTTATGAGAATTATGCTTCTGCTCTCCATTCATTTCAATAAGTAACTTTGTTTCGCCATAATTTCATTTCCTGCGAGTACATATCTGTCGGAAAAACTTGGGTGGAGCTTCTTCGAACTCCTTTAATGTATACAACACCAATGCTCATTTATCAAGACTAAAAGAAAACAGTTTGAAATTGTTAATGGACATACGCCTAACAATAATTACTCAAAGATAATGTGTCCCGTTATTACGCTAATTACATTGTTAGAATCTTGTCAAGCTCTCCATTGTCTTCCTGTTATTTATGGTTATTCGTGATAGAATACTTTTTATGTTACCTGTAATTTTTTATGCTTCGTTCAAGGACTTTCTTTTCTTTTTTTTATCTAAAAAAATTAGTAAGTTTTCGGATATCTTTTACGACTGAGTTTTGTTAAAACGAATTACGTTGTTTCATTATCCTCTTAAAACAGTTTGAGTAATAGAAATATATCCAAGATAAAATATATCTCTGGAAATAGTGATTGGTCTCATATTTTTGTCCAGGGTTCCTGGCCGCAATAGCCCATTGAACATGGTCCCGATGTCGTGATCTATATTGTTTCTGTCAGTGAATCAAAGGGTTCGAGTTCAGGGGCCAATGAAGACCCGCCGTGTAGAGAGATTGATGCATATTAAATATGTCGCGAGGTTCAATGTTCTCACATAGATGTGATGTGGAGATTCGAAGAGAGGGGATTATGGCTCAGAGGTCATCCTAATTACGAGATGTGGTTTAAAAGTACGAGTCTGCCATTATATATATATATATAATAGCCCTCGTGTTGCTTTGAAATATATCTTTAATAAAAACAATCAACTTTTAAGATTGCTTTCAGATCACGCTGAAGACTGTTCCCCCAAAATTTGCCAATATTAATGTTTTATATAATGACTTCTTCAATCTGTAGAAAGTATAACCCTTATTCTTTTAACTTTTGTTTGAACTGTCCTTTTTTACTTTTATTTCTTACTTATTTATTTATTCTCCTGGTGGAGAGTTCAGATACTAATCCTTCTAAGGATTCATTCAAAGGATTAATGAGAAGTATGATTAAATTGGTAAGGTGACTATCCCTGGAAATGGTGTGGAAGTTAGGAGGTAGCAGCTCATGCTGTAATCACTTGACTGCGTCTCAAAATCATGAGATCAATCACCGACAGTCCTCATGTAGCTTCTATATATTTTGACTTTAATTTATACCAAAATGTTTTTCTTCAGTTTGTAATGTGTTCATTTCTATTCTTTTACTTTTTAATAATAAATTGCTTTTTTTTATATGTTTTAACTAATTTTTCTCTGGTGCACCGAGATTAGCAATAGCAGAAGCAAAAGACTTTAGTGATTGATCTATAAGAAAACCATATTCTAAAAACTAGTTCATTATTGAAACTAAGCTTTTGAATGCTGGTCTAAAAGTGTTTTTAAAATTACAATGTAACAGTAAACATGTACACTTCTGGCCACACAAAATGCAACGCCAAGAAGGACAAGAGGATATCCTGGCGAAATTTATTTGGCAGATAACCATGTTGTACAAAGATCAAATGATTGACATTACAGCCTCTTATGACGTGTGGATGATGACAAAGTCAGTAGTTAGTGCAGTCGCCATTGTTGGCTATAACCACTGTCACACACCTCGGCATAGAATCAAAGAGGCTTTGGATGTATCTTTGGGGTACAGCAATCAATGCGGCTTCCCCATATTGCCAAAGTTGATCTGATGTAGCAGCGGAGTGTTGTATGCTGGGCCAGTCGTTGTGCAAGCATGGTCCACACGTTTTTGATTGGCGATAAATTAGGAGAACTAGTAGACCAAGGAAGCAATTCATTCTGCTGAGTAAAGAACTCTTGAACATTGCATGCCACGTGTGGTCACTCATTATTCTGTTGGAATATGGCTAATGGCAAGCACTGAATGTATGGAAAGACCACAGGCTTCAACACCTCAGAGATGTAGCGCTGGCTGTTCAGTGTACCGGCATTGCGTGTAGCGGCAGTGAAATTCAATGCCACCCCAAACCATGATACCAGGTACAGGAACAGTGTGGCGATGCATAACGCAACAGTTTAGCAGCCTCTCATCACTGTATTTCCAGACTCGAATTCGACCATCGTTCGTTGTTACCTCCTGTATCTATCGGTGACAGATTCGCATCATAGTTGCTTGGGTTTGTCGAACACGTTGACCGATTTCTCTGAAGGATAATCCGTAATCCCTATAGGGGGGGGGGGCAACTATTCTTCCTCGATTGAATTTAAAAACTTAATTAAAATATGCTCTGTCTTCCACGAGTCATAAGTAAGCAAATTACGCAAAAAAAAAAAAAATAAAAAAATAATTAAAAAAAAACATTGCCGTACTTTAAATCGCCAATCTGTTCTCCCGTCATATAGCGTTTGCGGGTGGTGATACGGTCGTCCATGATGTGCGTCTGTGCTGTAATGCTAATGATTTGCATATTTTATCCCCGCCAACGCATGATGTAAATTTCGCATAGTCTGAATGCTTCCTACAGGGTGTTGCGTTTTGTGTGGCCAGCAGTGTGTATATTAGTATACTTATGGTTTCTTTTGCTATCTATATTGAAAGTAAGAAAAAATAGACGTAAATGCATTTAATACAAAATATATGCATTGACGTAATATTATACATTCCTTAATCTAAATAAAATTCTTGTAACATTTCACTTTATAATTTTTAATTCGTGCAAATAGCTAAGTTCCAGCTAACTTAACAAACTTTAGCAAACCTTGACGGCTTATTAAAAATATTAAAAAAAAGAAGTAAAATACTTTTAGGTAGAGTTCAGCAATTCAGTTTTATATAAAAAGAGAAGAAAAATCATAATGAATATGAACTGAACTAATGTATGTCAAAAGCAAACGGATCTTCAGGGAGGAAAAAATGAATTTTAGAACGCTTGATAATGACTAAGCAAATGAAGGTTATGAAAAAAAAATTTAACTGGCGTAATACCGAATAATAAATTTATACTTTAATTGCACAATTTCTATGCTTATATAGTGAGTTATTTCAAATTTTTCAGGTAACATCGTAATTTTTATTCATTAAAAGATGCTGGAATACAATGAATGACATTGATTTTTTGCTTTATTATCTTTGGCCTTGTCATAGAAGAGAACTAATTACTGCGCAGTTGTGAACTATATGAATATTGTAAAATTATGTATTTATTGTCGATGAAAAATATTTCAGCATTTTTAAAACAAACTTTCAGAAAGAATTTCTGCATACGCAGTTTTTTCCTTGAACTGAGCAAATTTGAATAATATTATATTTACAAACGATTCAAATATTTGTAAAATATTTTAATTGGAGCTTTTTTTTATGTAATCTCTATTATAACTGAATTTGTGATATTGTTTTTCATTTCATAACTGCTAGACTCACGCTACTGCCTGTAACAGAAGATGGGACACGATATACTTAAAAGAATTTCGAAAATTTTAATTGTTAGATAATTCAATCACTAATCAGTATTATTTTTCAAATACTATTTCTTCTTTTTCATAAGTATCCTTATTTCACCGTTTCAGCTGTTTTAAATTGCAAGGAAAAATTGCCTGTTTATATATACACCCAACTCTTTTTTTTTTTCACGATTTTAAAATAACACGAATTTAACGAATTTTTTTTACGCAATATTTTTTATTCTAGCACAAGTTCCCAAAAAAATTTGGGGATCCGTGCCCTTTGAATGACGATGATTTAAACGAGTCTATGATAATAAAGAGAGAGAGAGAGAAAGTGATACTGGCAAAGTTGAAGGTGAAGTTCAGCTATTAAACAGCTGATTTAATTTGCGAGGGCTTGAAATTTGCTGCAAGTAAAGAATAACATTTTATTACTCATGAGCCCGACATAAAGCGTACATTAAAATTTCTACGTAATCTTGTGTAACAGGATATAAAGAATTATGTTATCAACCTGAGAAACCAAAACGACAGCCACTAATAAGTTTTTATAACAAAAATACCAAAAGAGGTCCATAATAACGAACGAAATTCTTCATCTGAACCGATATATCTGACATATTTGAAAATATCTACTGATGATAGCATTTTTTATCCAGTTCGTAATAAACGTGCACGCTTGTTATCAAGTAGCGATGAATAGTTGTTAGATAGTAGTTATATTCCCAATTTCAATTTGAATTTTTACTTGTTGTACATACTTAGTCTAAATTTTCCCGATGTACTAAAATTTAATTTTTTCCCTGTAACAAAAATGAATTGTTTTTCGTTTTATAAATATGTAACATGGATTTTGTTACTTTTTTGTACTGTTTTTTTTTGGGAAATTATTTAGAGATTTTTTTTATTACACATAATTTTTTTAAATTGAGGAACATATTTACAGGATTGTGGAACCAAATAACATTTTGACACGATTTTTTGCACGATTTTCTGAGGAAGATACACCGTGTACAAAAAGAGTTGGGTATATATATATATATACATATAAAATCAAAATTTCTCTACAAGAGAGAGATGAATAAATATGATCAAAACTGAAAAGAATTGAAATTGCCGGATAACCAGACAATAGATTTTAAAAGGATGTATGAAAAGTTAAAATAATAGAGTTAAATATAAAAATAAAAGAATGTATGCTACAATATAAACGTTGCTGATTTAGACATCTAATATATAAAATTATATAAAAGGGGTTGAACATGGTCCACATATATATAAAAAAACATGTTCAACCCCACTTTTATATAAATTTTATATATTAGATGTCCTAAGTCAGCAACGTTTATAATACTGTAGCATACATTCTTTTATATTTTTATATTTAACTCTATTATTTTAACTTTTCATATATCCATTTAAAATCTATTGTCTAGTTATCTTGCAATTCTAATTCTTTTCAGTTTTGATCATATTTATTCATTTCTCTCTTGTAGAGAAATTTTGACTATATATATATATTTACATATATATTATAATCAGAACGGAAATTTTGAATAAATGCAATACTACTTAATGTATTCACAGAAAAAGAGATTGAACTTTTTAGGAATTGTCAAACTATATTTTAATGAAATTCGTACATTTTAAGATTTTTCTACATCATAAATTTGAAATTTTTCATTGTTCCTCGAAATGTTGTTTAGTTTTCAACGGTTAATTTGAGGAACAAACCTTATATGAAATTTAATAAATCTCTCTTTTCAGGCTATGTTTGTTGGTCTATTATTGGTAAAAATAATTTCTTAAGATATTTTTTTAACAAAATTTTCCTTTTATGTGCGGAAAAGTTCGGACGAGTTTCTTTTGAACTTTAAATGGCAGTGTTTTCTCTTACTCTTTTCATAGTTTTTTTTAAATGAACACATTTCCATATGCATGGCTCTAAATAAAAAAAAGTTAAAAAAACTGCTGTGAAATATAAGACATCTATATTTTTCAATTAATAAATACTTCTTGATAAGTTTTTATTGATAAAACACGATTTTTATATGAAGAGATATTGAGACTTCCTTCATTTTCAAGGACGGAAAGAGTTAATGCGATTATTTTTAGGGAAATAATATACCTGTGTATAAAAATTCCTGCTTGCGAATATTTCAAGAACACTCTTTCTGAAAAAATGATTAGTATTTATAATAAAACATCATTATCGACAGACTATTGTCCTTGCTATACGACAACTTATGCATTTAAATTGTATGCTAATAAGAAACACACTGAATAAAACATTCCATTTGGTGTTTTTATCATATGCAGCTTATGTAATAAATAAAATGCATATTAATAAATACGCAAGAGCCAAAAATAAAAACTTAACTGGGTCCTAAGTAGTCTACATATATATTTTATATATGAGTTTGTATATTAATTTTTAGCTTCATTTTCTAAATCGTGAACAAATGTTAAAATTTTAAGCAACTTATAATATAGTGGACCAAATTTTAGTGTTAAAGTACATTCTGTTTTGTTCAATGTAGTATTAGCAATAAAAAAGAATATAGCCTTTTATAATGGTTTTCTATAAACTTAAATAACCAGAATATTTTAGATACAATTTTTAAATTTTATAAATGATCAAACTTATTTTTTTTAACCAAAAACGTATTAATAATGATATTATTCTAAGAAATTAAAAGATATGAATTTTTCTCTCTTTATAACTTTAATATTGTCACCTAAAATTTCTTTCACTAATTCATAAAATATATTTTGAAGAATAATTGAAAATGTTTCAAATGAAAAAAATTGCCTTTTTTCCTCGAATAAATTGAAAAGTAAGCTTAAAAAGTAAATATACCTTAATCAAAAATTTGCTTTTCCTTTATTGCATTAACTTTATGCATTAAAATTAAAAAATTTATAGAATAATGAACCCTTATTATTGAAGTTTTATGCACATTAAAATATTCACTTTAAATTGAAAATTTGCATTAATTTCTCTTGATAATACTCTCTGCTGACTATATAATACTCCCCTTATTTTATTTAAGATGACAAATTTTTAGTAACAAACTTTAAAACTGACCCTTACTCGTAAGACTAGTTTATTTTTATTAATATAGCTTTTGTGTTTTTTTCTTTTTCCTTTGTATTCAAGTTATCATGCAACCCAAATCTTGTTCTAGTTTGAATGGGATTTAACATTGAACTGTATGACTGTCTGGGTCATTTTGTGTTTCTTCTCAGACGTCTTAAGTTGTCTGTAATACTTGTCAATTTTTAAGAAATACAAAATGGAAAACTTGATATGCTCTTTCTTCCATCGTTTTGAGGAAAAAATGAAAATTGAGATAGTGTTACAAAATGAAAAAAAATCTTTAAAGGCTTAAGAACATGAATATTAGTGTTTCAAAGAATAGGGCCAATACTTGAGACTAAAATACATAGACTACATAGGAAGCAAAGATAGTTAGGGGGATTTTTTTTATATAATAATAGAAATATATATATAAATTTGTCTTTACATGTCTTCTTTTTCTTATTAAATGTAAAAAAATTTCTAAATTTTTTACTAATACTTTTTTGCAAGCAAGTCCGCGCTGAAATGTCACTTCTTCAGTCATTCAGGAAAATTATTTACTTATTTATTTATTTTTTTGTGATTCTTTGACATGATGCTTTCCCAAATTAAAAACAAATAAATCATACAATAATACCAATGTTACCCAGTTGTGTTTTATTAGTTCTCCGAAGATTTCTCAGTAATTTATCTGAAGAAACCGGTTTATTTGATCAAATATTTTCTAAATAATTGTCCTGAGATAACTAACGATTATACGAAATTAGTAGCAATGAAATAATCCCGATTGTTTATTAGTTGATTATCCAATATTTTTTTTTTATTAATGTCGTATTTCAAAATAACACGTAGGTTTTTGGCAACGGACCTGGTAATTTTGAATCACGGTCAAATGATGATAGTACACTTGGCAAAACACCTTACTCTTCTTGTTTCCACATAATGCTAATGAGAGAACTTTGAGCCTCGGAAAGTTTTGTCACTTTTAAATTGACGAAGGCAGTCTTAATGGAATCGTAAATCAGACAACTTGATTAAAATATTTTAGACCATGAGCTTGTGTTCATGATTATTTGGGGTAAAAATAAGCAGCACAAAGTACCATTTAAATTTATATCCTCGTCATTTGACCGTGACTTGAAATTTTAGAAAAAATACATCGCTTATATAATATCAAATACTTTCAGTTTTATACTGCTAAAACAAATTCGAATCAATATTTTTTTTATCTTCATCCTTCTATTTTGTGTTTATTGTTTATAAGTTCTAATTTCATTGTTTTTATGGAAAAAAAATTCTGATTTAGAAGAAATCTAGAATTTAAAATCTCTTAGGAAATAGAAAAAATATTAAAGATTGCTTTCTTATGTCAAATAGATTAATTAAGTTATATATTTATAGAAAAAAATTCTTTTTTTAGTGATAACTGGTAATTAACGGTCATTGAACTTGGAAAATACATTTTCCATGATTTTTATACTCTTGTTAAGTTTCAATATTGACCTCAGCTTTGCTTAGTCAAACTAGAAAAAGACAAGCCTTTAATTTTGCCTCAATGTCTTAAAAACAAAATAAAAGTCAGAACTCTCCCTAAAGAAAAAAAATGGGTAATTTTTAAATTATTCTTCAAATTTCAATTTGAAAAGAAATACTAGTTTCTTAAAATACATTTATAATTTTCTCAAATTTTTGCATACAGAAAAATTAAAAGATTAAGAATACTTTTTGCAGCATAATCAACTACGATACATTCTATGAATATAACTTTAATCACTATCCTTATTTAAAGAGTGAAAAAAGTAGTTTTCTTATGTATTCTTTTTCTTTCAGTTATCTTACTTTACTTGAGATATTTCTGCGAAGTTTGTGCTCAAGATCAATCGAAACAAAAGTAAGTAATCATCCCTGATCTCTTTAACTTTTATGTATTTCTAAAATTATGAATGTTTTAGTGTTTTTAAATCATTTCTTAAAATCATATCAACGGTTAAACTAAAAATGCAATGACAAAAGATATGTTTCAAAAATAATTTATTCACAATGCCATGCAATCAAAATATTCAAGAGATCCTACGAAAAATAAAATCATTCAATGTAAATAATATCCTCTTTAAAAATTTCCCTCTGCGTATTGTTTTTTAGCAAACAAAAATTTGCAGAATTGTTGTTACGCAAGTGAAGTCATCTTAAAATAAAAATAAGCGAAACTGATTTTGAAAGGTTTTTAAAAATGCTTATCAATGCATTTTAAATTTTCCAAGATGCAGTCCTTCACTCGCAAAATAGCTATTATAAATCTTGAAGAGTTTAAGTGCTTTAAAGTAAATTCAGCACTTAAAAGATAATGTTTTCAACAATAACTTAAAAATAAATTTAATCTGAGTACCCCATAGATACATTTTTCAGGCTTTCAGGTTTCCTTTTATTTTTCACACATTAAAAAAATTTACTTTAATTTTAAACTATAAAATGAAACCTCTCAAAATATATCTAAGCGTTAAGTAACTCAAGAAGTTAAAATTATCTATTGGGATTTTTCCTCTTCTATAGATATCAGCAATGTAAGCAAAAAATGCGAATATCAATTTAACCTCGAACTGCGTGATATGTACTTTAATGCTTAAGAAAAAAAATTTTTAATGGAAATAAGAATAAAGGAATATCTCTAGCGATAGGAGGAATATCTCTCCTTGTAAATTATTTTCTTGAAATGGTGAATATATATTAGCAAGAAATATTTCACTGCAGTTATTGAGAAAACGGTCTAACTGCAGTAGCATAGTGGTTACTGTCGCGAACTCGCTGCTGGGTTTGTTTCTGGAGAATTGTGAGTTAAAGTCCCGGTGCACATTTGGATTCCGCTGTGTACAGAATACAAGGAAAATCTGTTGAGACTGAAAGCCTCTCAATGTCGTGGTGTCGTAGTTTAGAGAGTTGAGTTCCAGTTCAGGTGTGACCACGGTAGCCAAGTGGTCAAGGTATCGGACTTAGGGCTGACGTGTCATAAGTTCGAGCCCAGTACCACTGAAGACTCGCCGTGTAGGGGTGCGATGCACGTTAAGGCTGTTTTCGCCATATGTATAAGAGCGTAAACTTTACGCAAAACACATTTTTGAACAGAAAAAATGCCTCAATTTTTATAAAAATTTGTATCATTGTAACTTATACATTTGTTTAAATTAGAGTGTTTTTAAAATTTCAAAATAATTAATAAATAAGCAGTTTTTTCTTTTAACATGTAAAGGGATAGCTCATTTATCATTACGGTATAGGAGAAAAAATGCGAACACATTTTATAAAAGAAAAAATGCATCAACTTGGATAAAAATGAGTAGTACGATAAAATAAGTGATTATCTACAACATAGTGAAGCCAGAATATAATATTAATTTTGTGTAATATATGAAAAAATATTCAGAATTCGGTTCCTATTCTTTAATATTAGCTGAAGACAGCCTTTTGTTGGTGTGGTGTGGTAGTTAGGAGAGGGGTGTCGTCCTCGTCACTTGACCATGGTTCAAAATTACGAGGTCCGTTACCAAAAGTCCTCGTGTAGCGGAACAGTGCGACGTTAATATTCTCTGACTCACTCCGGTTCAGGTATCATCCTTGTCACTTGACCACTGTTCAAAATTATGAGTTCTGTCACCAATAATCATCGTGTAGTTCAAAATTGCAAAGTTAATATTGGGTTGGCAACTAAGTAATTGCGGATTTCACTCATAGATGGCTTCAGTTGAATTTTTAGGTTTGCAGACGTAGTACAAATGTAAAACACATTTTGTTATTTGATAGTTGGCAATTCTGCTGTCAATCAGTAAAAAAATATTTTTGATCGGTTGCGTAGTTTTCGTTTAGCGTTCGTTGAAAAATGGAAAATCAAAAGGAACTTTTTCGTCATATTTTGCTTTTTTATTTACGCAAAGGGAAAAACTCATCGCAAGCTCATAAAAAGTTATGTGCTGTTTATGGTGACGAAGCCTTAAAAGAACGGCAGTGTCAAAATTGGTTTGCCAAATTTCGTTCTGGTGATTTTTCACTCAAAGATGAAAAACGCTCTGGTCGTCCAGTTGAAGTTGATGACGACCTAACCAAAGCAATAATCGATGATTCGGATCGTCACAGTACAACACGTGAGATTGCAGAGAAGCTTCATGTATCACATACATGCATTGAAAATCACTTAAAACAACTTGGCTATGTTCAAAAACTCGATACATGGGTTCCTCACGAACTGAAAGAAACTCATTAACAACTGCGATTTGCTAAAGAAACGTAATGAAAATGATCCAATTTTAAAACGACTGATAACTGGCGATGAAAAATGGGTTGTTTACAACAATATCAAGCGGAATAAATCGTGGAGCAGGCCAGGTGAACCAACTCAAACAACATCAAAAGCTGATATTCATCAAAAGAAGGTTTTGTTATCAGGTTTGGTGGGATTACAAAGGAATTGTCTACTTTGAACTCTTACCACCCAACCGAACGATCAATTCTGATGTCTACATTGAACAACTAACGAAATTAAACAATGCAGTTGAAGAAAAGCGGCCCGAATTGACAAATCGAAAAGGTGTTGTATTCCATCATGACAATGCAAGGCCACACACATCTTTGGTCACTCGGCAAAAATTATTGGAGCTTGGTTGGGATGTTTTGCCACATCCACCATATAGTCTTGACCTTTTGCACTATCTCATTACTTTTTGTTTCGATCTTTACAAAACTCCTTTGAATGGTAAAAATTTCAATAATGATGATGTCAAATCATACCTGATTCAGTTTTTTGCTAATAAAAACCAGAAGTTTTATGAACGTGGGATTATGATGCTGCCTGAAAGATGGCAAAAGGTCATTGATCAAAATGGGCAATACATTACAGAATAAAGTTATTTAGTTCCATGAAAAAATTGTCTTTGATTTTCTAAAAAAAATCCGCAATTACTTAGTTGCCAACCCAATAAAACAATCAACCAATAAAAGATATCAATGTGGTGATTATTTAGAAAGTTATATTTTAAAGTTTTTAAAATTGTTTTTTTTAAAAAAGAGTTTAGAAAATCGACAACATTTTTTCTTAATAGTTGGATGAATTTCGGTAATTAAATGCAGCAAATTAATCCTTTTCCATTTCCAATATCGTTTTAGCTAAAAATTGCTTCCATATCTAATATCTTGATCAAATGAAAATTATTCATATGAAAATGCTTTCGTGTAAACTTGGAAAAAAATTAAATTTTGAAATGCATAAAATAGAGACAATTCAACATGCTATAAAAGTTTTTTTTATCTTTGGGTATCATGCGACTGGTGATGCAAGAAATAATTGTCGAATCTTGGTCTTCAAACCCTAGTTTTTATAAGACACTGTGAAATGACTTAAAGTTGTTACGTGCTAAATATAATTGGACCTCAAAATCTTCCGGTGATATGACATAGAAAAATTGGGACAATGAGGTACTAGTTCGGGGACATCCTCTTCATCTAGCCGAGATACTAAATTATAAAATGCCCGCCAATAACATTCTTACACTAAATTTGGAATAAGCCACAATCAATTTACTTGTAATTGATAGTGTTCATTTCAGTGAAAAATCAATGTAATTATTTTAATGATATGACTTACTTTTAAACTCCATCCATTACTTATTTATGTACATGGTAAAAATATAACAATAAATGAAATAATAAAAATAGTTATAAAGGATACATTTCTTCTGTAGAAAGTTTTTTTTAATTAAACATTTATGCGAGTAGTGATCTATTTTACCATAAAAACAATCCGTGGAAATATTTCTTTACTGAAGAAAAATCCTTTTTATTGTCATATGTCGAAGTTATTTTTATTATAATACGTTAAGTTATAATTGTGGCTTTTATTGGTATTAATAATGATTTCTAATGCAATTTTTCAGTATTTCAGTTGGAGTCTTGGAAGAATTTAATAATCCATCGAAAGATGCTGATGAACTAAGATCTCGAAGTCTGGGTCGGATCGAAGCTTCTATCATACCCGTCATTAATCCCAATGGATCTAGGCAAGAAAATCATCATTCTTCTAGGATACATTCAAAGGCAGAAATACGGGTACTTGTCCCTCCTGTCCTGAAGGATCATAATCCGCATGCGAATGGCTTAATCCGTGCCTCTTCTATTTTAATGGAATATGATGAAGATACGAGAAAATACATTTATCCAAATGGTTAGTACATCTTGTTTGTTCCGACTCCCCATTCCCCCTTTAATTTTACACAAGAAGTGTTTGGAAGCCAAAATAAATATACTGTCGAAACAAGACTATTTTTGAGATTAATTATGTAACTAAATTCAATGACTGTTAAATTAATGGAAAATGCATAATTCAAAGTAAAACTTAAATGGGATTAGTACTTTTAAGCTCTTTATGATTATTATTTTCTCAAGTATAAAGATATTCTAATTCTAGATCAGTGATACTCAACCTGTGGCCCGCTCATGGCCCATTGTCTTAAAAATTTCAATTATTTAAGCGCAATGTATTGAAAATTTAGCGGGAAATCCTCTCATTCAAACAATCAAATCGACCAATTCAACTGTTGATGTCATACGGATGCGAATTGCAAACTTTTTTTTCTATACAACTACTGTTAGTAGTAACAAATAACAGTGAAATAGGGAATGAACTGGCGTATTGACCATTTTATGGGTGAGACTGGTTTTTAATGATAAACTAATAATATACTGATTTCAGTCCAGAATTCAGTCAAAGCTCTTCTTTGTTACTATTCTGCATTTGATAAATTAATTTTTGAAATAAAAATAAGAGAGGCTTTGTCAAAGGGAAAGAAATAAAATTTTTAAACGGCTTGGAAGTTTTGTTTGTATGGTCATGAATGAAAGGAAACCAAAACTACCACATAACTCAGTTAAAAATGGATAAAAACGAAAAATGTTTTTGTGTGTTTGATAGTTAATATAGCATTGAAAGCCAAAAATGAGTTTTAATACTTTGCTCCATTTTCCACATTTTAAGTGTCCAATATTGTCTTGGTCTTATGGTGTTTCCCTTAATCTTCATGTTGCGGCCCGCATGAAATATCTGCCATATGTATGCTGCCCGGGGGGAAAAAAGGCTGAGCACCCCTGTTCTAGAGGATCGAAAATGTCCGGATACCTTTAGGCTTTGCTGTTCTCGCTAAAAAGTCGAAATTTTAAGCAGTTGAGCCATTTTCTACTGCGCTAACTGTTTTAATTTCGTTGAAAGGAAATTACTGAATATAAATTAGGATCAGTCGACAAATTTGCCATCAATAAACTATTTAGTAAATCTAAAAGGACCTTAATATAACTTAATGAAATCAATGGCGAACACACAGATCTCTTATGATGGTGGTCGGGGTTACATTCTCTAAAAAACATGTTGACAAAGGCACCCACCGAGGTGTAATCTCTATGGTAAAAATTAAAAATATGTTGATCATTAGGAAAGGGAGTTTGAGTCCCTAACCCATGTGTATGGCACTGAAAAGATTTTTTTTTTATACTTCAACGAATTAACTGAACAAAATCATGAAGAATAAATTAAATATATAAATATATATTTTTTAATTTAGAAAGCATCGAAATTGAGATAAATATCTGTATCGATTTGATATTGTAATTTGACAAAGTAATTGTTTCAAATGGAAAAATGAACTTATGAAAACGTTAGCAGCACTGAATATTCCCTAAGAATATTCAAGAGTGGTGCTTCGGTAATGGGAGACATTTTGAAGGTTTTAAAAGATAAAACTATTAACTATTATGTACGAGGGAGGATCAGAAAAAAAGGTTACAAACCGCAACATATTGTGGAAAAATTTTGTTTCCCCACGGTGGAGATAAATGGCGCTAATTGTCACACAGCTGTTTTGCGGATAGGTAAGGAAAGTTCTCAGACAGTTTAGGACGATTGAAATGGCAAGACGCTTGGGAAATTAGTCTCGTTTGAAAGTACGAGCCGTAATTCGATTTTTATGGGCAAAGAATGTATCTGCATCTGCCATTCACAGTCAAATCGTGGAAGTTTATGGTGAAGAAGCAATGAGCAGGCTACATGTAGCGAAATGGTGTCATTCTTTTCAATCAGGCAAACTAGGTGTTGAAAACCGTAATTTGACAGGGAGCGGCCGGCCAAGTTCTTCAACGACAGAAATCACCACGGCATGAATTGAAGAAATGATTCAAAAGGATCGACGGGTAACTCTGAGTGAAATCTCGTCAGAGCTGGGATTCAGTCATAACATCTTACAGCATATCAGTTCTAATGTGCTGCGATATTCCAAGACAGTGCTGGGAAAACATCCGCTGAAACCTGGTTCAATGGACAGGGACCTGATTTCTACCAAGACGAGTTTCGCAAGTTGGTTCTGCCTTCTGATAAATGCCTAAATAGGCGTGGTAATTACGTCGAAATGTGATAGACACGTATGCTTCTTAATTTCCATTTGTATTTTCTATCTATTGTTAATAAATATTTCTTTATTCGACTTGTAAACTTTTTTTCTGATCACTCCTCGTAATACATTTATTTCCAGTTGTGTTAAAAATGCAACTGTAATTTGAAATTTTTAAAATTCTAAAATAATCAAAATAATTAACAAATGTGCAAAGTTTCCTAAATTATTCATGAAACTCGGTTTAATATTATTTTTTCTTCCATAATTTAGCTAGATCAGATAACCATGAACCCCATCGCATCCGCCACAATTCTCATAAGCATCTAGCTCCCATACCTCTCTCTGATGACTATTTTGCTGCTAATGATGCTCCATTAGAGGAAGTGGACTCGCCTGCTAAGCCTTCTCCCAAGCCTAAAGATTCAAATGATGATCAAAAAACTAATGCCCCTGTGAGAAGACCCATAATCGTTGAAGATTTTAGCAACATTGAAATCAAAGATAATTTCTCTGGGGTTTTATTGAGTGAGAGTCCTTTTAGCACTGCATCCAAACGACAACATCCGTCTGACAGATCCAGAGGACTTTTACCCAAAAGGACCTCAAATGGATTCATACTCAGACCTCGTCAACAAAGTAGATGGATAGCTCTCCATACGCCTACTCGTATATATATTCCAGTGAGGTATGATGGTAAGTAAAAAGTACGTTTATTAATTTAATTATTATATTTACATAATTTCTTTATATTTTAATTAAAGTAGAAATAAAACAACAGTAATATCAAAATAGACACCCACCTCTCAGCGGTGACTATATTTTCATAGATCTAAAATGCACTATATTATATTCAAAAGAAAACATACCACTCTATATTGATTACAACTTTTAAAAGTTGTAATGAACATGAAGTGGCATGGTTGGTTTGTCGCGGGCCTTCTGCACTCAAGATTGCGGGTTCGACCCGGGCCCAAATTGGTGGATTTTCATGAAGCAGAAAATCGACAGCGGCCATGTCGTATGATTATACGGCATGTAAAAGATCCCTTGAGTGTCTGTTTGACTTCGGTGCTCTCGGCAAAATTAAATCTTAGTACAGGTTCGCATCGTCAGAGCTCAGATGCCACACTCTAGAGAGGAAACTGGGCTTCAAAATTACCTGCAGCGATTGATATCTGCCTATATGGTACCGCGCTTAAAAGAGATCTCAGCTTCCAGGGAATGTACTATGTCTGCAATGGTAAAACACCAATCCGCAGAGCATTAGAAATATAAAAAAATATTGATTACAACTCGTAAGAGCTTCAAACGTGTAGTCTTTGAAAATAATTAAAGCAATCCTACATAAATTTTTTTTTATCTGCTTTATTTAGTGCCATACATTAGATTACATCTGATATTCCTTTCGTTAACCATGAATTGAAAAAATTTATTTTAAATAGTAATGTAGTTTTATCGTGTTATATACGTTTAAGATAATGTCTTGAAAATTTTTCATTCGTATTCATGATGAGTAACCTTAAATATCGTGACGTTTGAGAAAATTAATGGTAGCTTGAGAGTTAAGAAATTAAATATTTGGTTTATTTGCGTCACAGCTATTAATTACAATATATACATAAACATTGAAGTTATTCATAATATTGAGTATTTCATTGGTATTCAGAATGTGTTATTTGTAAGGGAAGAGGCAACATAACCGTTTTCTTCGCTGTTTTCTAAGGAATCTCTCTCCACTCCATGACTGCGGATTGGGGTAATTTCTTTCGGCCACCTCGAATTACACTCGGGAGCCTTCGGCTCGCAGGTGTCCAGCCGTTGGGTTCTCTTCCGGTCACCGGTTTCAAGCTAATGTCAGATCAAAGGTCCCCGTAATGTTTAAGTACGTGTGTATAGGAACGCTGTTATCCTATCCACAAAAAAAAGCCGATTTTTCAGCTGTGTGCCGCGAAAAAATCACAATCGCTATCAGTTCTTTACTATATATTTCACTAGAATTATGAAATCTAATTTCAGTTATTCCATGGATTTCTCTATGAAACTTTGAATATATATGAAAGAGAATATAAATGAAAGAGAAAATTCATCTAAAGAATCAGACAAATAATTTGGAAAACCTAATTTACGTAAATAAGCAAATTATGCTATTATAATACAGCAGAAAATGCATAAGAAACAAAGATCCATAAAGGATGCTAGCGCAATAAAAATAGATGGCTGAGAAATGCTTTTAACAGGATTAAACTAGCCAACCTTTTCTTATATAATACTGAGAAAAAGATCTAAATAATTTTAATAGATTAAACATCAAAATATTACAGTGGAAAAATTATTAATGTAATTATTCACGTATACATTAAATTAAATATTTTTCTGATATAGCTGGATTTTAACAGTTTCATAATTTTTTCTTTTACTTTTAGGAAAAGACTCTTCGGAAAATGTAACTGACGCCAACTGTGTCCAGTGCTCTCCAAATATCTCTGTAACAGCACCTCGCCGCGAGACTCAAGTCGAAGTGCCTGTGCCGGCTGTATCCGTTTGCTATCGGTATTACATTTTTCTTTTGCTTTTGGGGCTTTATTTGTGTGATTATATTAATTAATTACAGATTACATTTATTTATATATAAGTGAATCATTATAACGGTTTTAATTATTACATAGGATAAATATACATATAAAATAAATTGAAATATTTATAAGTTTTTTTTTAATGTGAAGAAGTACAATGCGAGATTATGTTGAATATTAAATCCCATGATTTTATTCAGATGGTAATAATCGTTATTGAATTAATTATTTACATAAGCGATTACCAACAAGAGTGAACCATAAAAAAAAAAAATCGAACAATTATATATATTTTTAGATTTCAATAATAAAAAAAACATTCAGCTACAAGATCGAAGACAACATTCTTTTAAAAAAAATCGTACATCCCTACATTTAATTTTCGTCTTTAAGTTGTATTAATTATATTGAAGAGAGGTAAATAACAAAGATTACAATAATAAAAAAAAACTCTTTCAGTTTTGTTTCAACCTTTACTCTAGACATCGTGCTCTGTGTATGTGTACTGATTAATATCCGGTAATTTTATTTACATTTATTTTTTCCCCAGATGCTTTTTTTAATAATGCTTAACTCTGCACTTTTTTTGTTATACTCAATGAGATTAAATGCTTGGACAAGGATAACTATAACAACTTATTTGGTCTAAGATGCGTGGCCGCGGTAGCCTTAGAAGTCAAGGTCACGGACTCGACTCTGGTGCATCATGAGTTCGAACCTGGTACCGCTGAAGACCCACCGTGCAGAGGGGACCAAGGTGCATAAACTATGTAGAGGTTCAAATATCCTCCAATTGGTGTGGTGGTGAAGTTAGGAGAGGGTAATGCCAACTCAGGTGTTCTCCTCGTCACTTGACCATGGTTTAAAATTGTGAGGTCCGTTACATTAACCCTCGTGCAGCTTTATAGTGCGACGTAAATATAACTCTCATTCATTGATTGACCTTAGATTCGTATAAAATTAACTCATAAGAATAAAATGCAATTAAATATTTTGTCTTTTCTTCGTAACACAACAGATAATTGATTAATGACAGTAGAGTAATATTATGTGCTGGGCTGATACACTTAACAGCGAATCAGAATCTGCACTTCTCATCCAACAGCATTAAAAGGAACCGGGGTCCGAAAATATTCAGTTCGACGGATTTCTGACTTCAATGTGTTTCCAAAAATGTTGACAAACTCAAATAGATAAAGCACTCGTTTTTATTTCAATAAAATTATGATGATAGTAGCCTGGTACTCATGGTCATGAACTCCTGCCCGGTATTGCTTAAGGTGAATCAAGGTGTGAATCCTGGTACCTCTAAAGATCTGCCATGAAGAGGCTGATACACGCTGCTGAGGCTCCAATTAGCATGGTGTGGAAGTTTGGTGAGCGAATTGCTATCGACTATAATTCTTATGTTACCTCTCAGTGGAACGTTAATAAATAGTCTTTTTTTTATCAATGTATTTATGCCGAAATATATTTATATCTTTCACATCAATTGTACTAATTGTAGCTCTCTCTTCGCTCTCTTTTGACTCTTAGCAATAATAAAGACTTTATTATTGTTATATTAAACAGGTGTTTTATAAATTTGTTGCATCAAGTAGAAATATTTCACATTTCTGAATAAGAAGTTTTTATTGTTATTTTTTACTAATATGTTTAACTTTTTGAAAGAATTCACGTTAGTAATCAGGGAGAAACAATTATGATTTCATTGATCCATGAGGTGGTAATCCATGTTATCTTTAATGTAGACCTATCTCTATAACGCTCGTCTGTTATTCGGTTTGAATTATTTATTTGATTTCTGATATTTAGAACTCAATACATGGGAAAACTTACGAAACTCATTTTCTGTTTGTACTCTAATGTATTCTTCATATTGTTTGGACTAATAAATTCATGACAAAATTTCATAAAGATTAAGAGCTCACAATTTCCGATTCCATAATATTGGACGTATATTACGCGTTTACATTAATTCTATGAATAATTATCTTGAGAAATCAGCGATATAATTACTTGAGGCAGATGTCCTTCAGGTAAAAATTCAATCTTATTAAATTTATAAAAAAGTTTCACTTGTATGTAATGGAATCTTTGAACTTGATTTTTTACCCACTTTAAAAGGTCAGATTAATTTAAAATTTTGCACACTTGTCAAGGATCGATGACAACACAATTATTTCATAATTTTGTTCCATTGTCCTGATCAAGATCATCAGGAATAACTATTTCCAAATTTGGTGACAAATTCCATATACCACTTCCAGATTTGGCAACTAACTCTTGATTTAGTGAATAAAAGATTACAGTGCTACCCTAAAAGCGAATAAATACACTTGTGGTTAATACCAATAAAACAAACAAAAAAGTGTTCTTTATATTTGAAAGGGTACGGTGGGTGCATCAGTAATTTCTTACCGTAATATAAAAAATTGTCTTGTTTTTTCTGAAAAAGGAAATAAAAAAAAAGACTCATGCATGTGAAACAAAATTTATGTTCCAATTGCAAAATATTTTTAATTTTATAAAGCAATACGTTTAGAAGTGATGATGCGAATTAACATTATAGTAATACGTTTAAAAGAACCGATAATGCGGTTGACATTTAATATTTCTTTTTAACACACTTTTATTAATTTGACCTGTATCTATAGAGACGGAATCTTTGAAATATAAAGCTACGGGAATCATCCGAGGCCCGAATAAATACCCATCAGACCCGTTAATTAATATCCATTGAAGAGTAACACTGATTCCAGCAGCCACGTAATCCCGGATCCAAATACCAAACTCAAGGATAAATTCAACAATAAATAAATGATAGTTTAAAAAAACAGCTTTTTTGGAGATTGAACTAAAAAGTTAAAAAAAAATGATAAAAATTCTTATTATTTTTTTACTTTTTAGTTCGATTTGCTTTGAAAGCGTGTTTTTTAGTTTTTTTTTAACTATAATTTATTCTTATGGGATTTTTATGTATGTATTCATGTAAATGTATACAGGTATACTTTGGATGTATTCATAGTAAATCAATGTTAAAATTAAAAGTTTAATGAATATGTGCTTAAAACTTTCCCTGTTTAACAATTTTTAAAAATTTTCATTGCATAATTATTTTATTCCTTTAAATAATATAGTTTAACATTATATGAATTAGATAAATTTATCACAAAAAGAGCAGTTTTTGAAATATAAGTTAAGTAAAAGCATTTCTCAATTTATTGGGAAAACATTACTGATTTTTTTTGTCATTAAAAAAAGTTTTTTTACTCACTTAAAAAAAAACACATCTTCTTGCGCACACACACACCAATGGTATCATAAAATTTCTTGAGACCATGGGGCCTTATGCAAAAGAAGGCCTCACCTGTGATCCTTTTAATTAGACAGTATATAAATATTTAACAAATACTTGTACAAACGGTAACCTGCAACAAATGAATTTGTGTGACTCACAATCACACAAACCTAGGTGCAAATGAACTCAACCTACTTCCACCTTTCGACTAATGAGTAATAATGTTGTACAGGGGTAGGTTACGGCCTAGACACGGATGATGATGTAAGGGAAATCCGTTAATGATCCCCTAATCGTTAATTTCCCCTGAAATCCGTTAATGATTGGAAGTTAGAATGAACACCAGCCATAGTCAAAATAAATATAATTTATTTATGTATTTATAAGTCTCACAAACCCAGGGAAGGAAATGCACATATATAAAGTATTGGAGCCAAAGCGAGGAAGATGAGATATTTAATATTTAATTATAATTAGTAGAGTCATTTACGTTTGGAAATAATCGTAACTCCTATCTCAAATAATCGATTTCTAGTCTATTTGAATATAATATCAATATCTTACTGACTGAACTGTCAATTATCAATTTTCTATATTAATTAATCGACGAGTCGCTAGTCTAGCTTTATTATTTACATTAATCACAAACTTCTATCAGCTATCTCCTAAGCTCTCTCTCTCCCCTCGAACCTAAAAATTAATGCTTAAATATACGACATGTCTTACATAGATCGCATCTTCTTCGGGAGAAAGTTTTCAATTGAACAATATATAAATTAATAGAATTTCTTATATTTAGGAAAAGATGCAGTACACAAAAACAAAGTAAACACAAAAAGTTTCATTTTATTGCGATAAAAACTGGCCGAGTTATGGAACTTTGAAAATTCTACATAATATCCTTTTTCTCGTCTATTTTCAAGAATCTAGCAAGGGGCCGTCTCCAATGTGAAATTAGTTGGAACTCTGCTAGGAAACTTTCGCTCTTGCACGTCACTCTTATGTAAATCGTTTTTAAATTTAAAAGCATACGTTAATAATACAATAATTGAGTACTTAAGAAATAAAGTTTATTCTGTGTACGTGCAAAACGTAGAAAAAATAAAATATTTTGGACGAAAAAAACATTTCAAAAGGAGTTCCAAAAAACAGACTTATATGCAACGGCTTCACTTTGATTTGCTGTGTTTTTGCTGATCATGAAGAACGTTAAAAATCTGTTGTGTAGTCGCTTGCAATTGCATACAGTCGTATTCTAATATTACGAATTCTAGTAGGGGAGAACGAGATGTATACAAATGAAGAAACTGCGAAATGGTACTGTTGTATGGGCAGTGCAATCGAAATAAGAGAGAGGCGGCAAGACTTTATGCCATTAAATTTCCCACTGGAAGACATCCATCTTATTGCACAATTGCCCGTGCTGTTCAGCGCTTGTATAAAACTGGGAGTTGCAATAGACGTATTCCCTGTCTCGTGCCTTCACCATTATTTAAGTTAATTTGGTCATTCTGATATAATAAAGCCCCTGATTCATGATTGACGCATCATTCCACATTATGCTATAATTTGAATGGCAAATCCTGTATTATTTTGGTGCTATTTGTTAAAACAAGGTGTTTAAATCTTTTCGGTACAAGTTGTATTTCTTTAATTTAATTTTTATTGTTTGCCATACAGCAATACAAATTATCAATCTATGATGCTTACTACAATGCTTTAATTTTTCTGTGATGTTTTTTTTTTGCTCTTTCTGTAGATAGTGAATTACTGTTCTCTAAACTCAATTTATATACGACCCCTTTTTCTGAGCAACTCAGATGCTTCAAATTTATATAGACATAACTCGGCCAGTTTTTACCGTAATAAAATGAAACTTTTTGTGTTAACTTTGTTTTTGTGTACTGCATCTTTTCCTAAATATAAGTGATAGAACCTGGGGACAGTATAAAAATTTTATATTTGTAATTTTTTTGCAAATAGGTTTTTTGATTCGAAAAGCACGTAAAAACATTCTTTACTTTTTTTAAAAACATTTTTCAAATTGGAATTGCATATCTAAGCCGAACGGTTCGGGAATTAGCTATAGTGTCACATTAAGGCTGGACACCCTGTATAACTCCCCTTAAGCCCTACCATGCCACTTGGGGGTCGATTTTCACGAAACCCATTTCGTAGCGTATCTCTACCCTATGAGAGGAATCTGCTAATCAAATTTCAAGACTGTGATTCTAATAGTTTAAAAATAGGAATAATTATTTTTATCTCCCCTTAACCCTCCGCAACACCCCTTGGGGGATCAATTTTCCCAAAACCCATTTTGTAGCGGATATTAACTCCATGAAAGAACTGTGCCTATACCAATTTTTAAGTAGGTAGGTCAAGTGGTTTAAAAACGAAAATATTTATCTATTACGCCCCTTAATCCCCTGCAACGCCACTTGGGAGGCTATTTTCCCAAAACCCATCTTGTAGCTTATCTCTACCCTATGAAAGGAATCTTTTTGTCAAATTTAAAGACTGTGCGTCTAATAATTTTAAAATGGAAATTAATTCTATAACGCCCCTCAACGCCACTTGAGGGTCGATTTTCACCGAACTCATTTTGTAGCGGATTTCTACTTTATGAAAGGAATCTGCTTATCCAATTTCAAGATTGTACGTCGAGTAGTGTAAAAATGGAAACAATTATTTATAACACCCCTTAACCCCCCCCCCCGTAACGCCCCTTACGGCTCAAATTTCGCAAAAAATCCGTTCTTAGCTGATCTCTAATCCATGAAAGGAACATGTATACCGAATTTCAAGTTTTTAGGTTAAATAGATCCGGAGATATCGTGATTAGTCAGTCAGTCAGTGAATCGTTTTTCTCCTTTATATATAGAGATAATAGCAACAACACCCTTGATAGCAATTATAAAACTGAATTAAATGTGTATCTGCAGTTTATAACTGTAGATAAATTCCAATTTTAGAATATATCCACCAAATTTTTCATCCCCATAGAACATTCCAAATACATATTTTTAGTACTTTAGTTCAATAATTATTTGAAAAAGTTTAAGAAAAATAGAAATTACCGAATTTTACTATTCAAAAATTAGTTAATGCTCGTGTAAATTAATCATCTGCAAAGCCAGATGACTTGTATAATATAATGACTTTATGCTGTTTTAATCGCTTAAGACTGACCACCTGATCGGGACATCTGCTCAAGCACCTCAGCCCCCAATGGTCACGCATACTGAGATGGGCACAGTAGGCCGTGACCCTCATGGGCTGTTGCACCACTGAGTTTGGTTTAGTTGTTTTAATATATTATATTAAAGAATAAAAACTACAGTTTTAAAAATGTTTTTGTTTTTAAAATGAAAAAAAAAAAGAATTATTTAATGTTGGTTACAGTTTACTCCGAGAAAATTCGGTACCAAAAATTCAACGCAACAATAATCCAGCCTAAGCTATTTCAGTTTCGAAAACTTAAAATTTTCATTCATTATTTATTCTTTCTATGAAAGGAGAATTGGGATAAAAATCGTCGAGCCGAAAACTAAAAGTTAAAAAAAAAAAAAAGGAATTTACTGATGGAGCGCTTTCTCTGCTTTTATAATAAATCAAAATTTTCAGGAAAATAGTTTTTGATTTCATATAAAATCAAACCAGAAATTCCATTTTAGAGAACCTTCAAACTAGAGATGGACTAAAAAAAATAATAAAAATAAGTACTGCATACACATCATTAGTGGAGGGAATTATTTTTGTTAAACTCGGATATGAAATTTTGTGGACTTTCGAACGAAAGTCTGTAGTAACATTCAATGCAAATAAGAATGTCTCATTTACTTAATGCAGAATTACTTGTTTTTTTTTATTTTATACAGAAATCATTAGTTTTATTAAATTCACATTTCTTGTATTGTCTGTCTTCCATCCATAAGGTACAGTTAGAAAATTATTTCATTAGTTTTTAATTTTAATTTACTCTTTTATGTATGTGGAAGTTGTTCTGTAATTTGTGTATATGATATTAAAGGTAGCTTTATTTGTAAGTTAAAAAATATTTACCTTGTTATTTTTATTTGAATAACATTGTACGCAACTCTTGTTGTGCAATAACTGATTAATATATTTATTGAAATTTTAACATTAAAATATAAAATTTAAAAAGAAGAACCAAAAAAACTTTATTTTAACATGCATGCAACATATTTTCTTATATTTTTCCTCTTACTTTTAAGTAGTAATTTCCTTTCGAGTTAGCTAGGTGTCCATGTCATTTCCTTTTTTAAATTTAACCCGGCATCACTCGCGTGAAAAAAACGACACTAAAGTATTCGCGCAGGGTGTGTCATACCCCAGGGTGTTTACATTGTGTTTTTACCGTAAAATTTGTAAACAAAGGTTGAAAAGGAAGAAAAGTAGAAAATACAACATGTTTATTACATTTTTCATGCGTAAATTTATTTTTTCTGTTCTTTTCATAAGGGCATTCAGTGCATTGTTTATACACTCCTTTAATCGCGTCGTGAGTGAGTGCGATGTTTTCACTGGATCTTAATTTTTTTTTAATCTGAATGTTTTTTAAACTAAACATATAGGAGTAAACTTCTTTATTCTTTAAAAAATTTAGAATTTCTTTTTTATTTACTCTTATTTTGTTCCAGCAATAGCTTTTTTTAAAAAAAAGTTCATCTGAAAGTGGATAAGATGCGCACCAGTCATCTCCTTTAAAATTACGTTCCTCTCAAATGTTTTTGTGTCTCTACATATGAAACATTTATTTTCAACAGTGTCTCTCTTTTCTAAATCTGGATCGATTTCAGTGGATGAATCATATTTGCTGTTATACTCTTCATTTGATTTTTCCTCATCATAACCGCGAAGAGAATTTCTTAATTACTTAAATATCACATTTCCTCATCATAACTACAATAATGCGTTTTAGCATTAGGAGGATTTAAAGCATGTTCATGCATTCAGAACTGTAACGGTGATTAACGCGCAGGGTATGACATACCCGAAGAGGTGATATTCAAAAATATATATTTAGAATTTGCCTACAAGCTATAGCCCCTCAAAGGATATGACGTTACAGTTACCTGCACGAGAAACTATCCATTTTCCAAAAAAGGTTTAGAAGGAGCGTTGAAAAAGACGGTGGGTATGACACACCCTGCGCGAGTAGTGCCGGGTTAAAACAAAACGTGATGGGGCATTTTTTTTTTTAGTTAATTCAAAAATGAAGTACATGCTTTTTCTTCCTCGAAGCAAAATGGAACGTTTTAGTGAGCATCAATTTTTAAATATACCTTTCACAATTGCAAAACAAATAGCAAGGCGTAATTAACTTTTATCCAACAATCACATCTATTTATATTATGTCAGAATTAGGGTAATCATTCATATTTATTTAAATGTTATTTTTGACCTTCAAGTATTCTTCACAGCAGTGACATCTTTGTGAAAACGTAGGTAAATAATTTTCGTAAATATTTTAAACAAGCCTGATTAATAGTGCGCGCCTGTTTTATTCTTCTTCCCCACCCCCTCTTGTAGGTTCATAAACTGTCCCTCTTGTAATCCTTTTACTTGTCTGGATTACCTCACTCTATTTTTAAAACCACCTAAAGGAACTTTAAGCGACAGAAATAGCTTTCAAACATTAATGATGATTATATTACATTTTTTGTAGCTTTAAATTACCTACTCAGTTATAAGTGCGTTATTTTTATTTGAAAGCAGATTCCTGAATGCTGTGCTATTTGCTGACAATATCACAGTTGAGAGAAAAACTATCGCGTTATATTATAAATTTAAGCTCATTTTTAATTAGAAATCAAGTGTGAATAATTTTATTTTTGAACTTAAGTTTAGATAATCAATATAAATACTAATCTATACCTTTGAATCAACCATAATTGATAATCTTATATGGAAAGGATCAATTATATAAAAATAATAAAAACTATGTACTGGATAACATGAATTTATCCATTCATGCTTCGTTTCTTTGGCGCGTTACATATCAGTATTCCTGGAGTAGAGTAAAAATGTAAAAGAAGTTGATGAAATTATTCCAATAAAATGGATCTTTCCGATTTAAGTTGCAAGTGAAATAGATAAAAAAATATTTTAAATTGAAAATTTACGCTAGTATTTTGTTTTAAAAGCAAATGAGTGAATCGTTTTCGCAAGCTATTACTTTATCGGTTTTTTTTTCTTTCTTTTCGCTGGTTGATTATCAGCGATTCCTTTTTTCTAAAGAGAAAGGATGAGGCATTGTAGTCTAAGTATCACATGATTACTTTCCATATGTTTATATTATAAATTCATTATTTTATAAAAAGGTAAAATATTTTCAGTATACTTCTATATTTGATATGTTATAAATGATAAAGTTGTTACACATAATTAATTACAATCATTTGTGGAGAAATTCAAGGTCTCCGATTTAAAACTAACCTAAAGAATTCATCGAGTCAGGGGTCTGCAAAAATATTTCCAATAATAACTTTATTGAAAATTCCGAATTCTAATCACACTAAATTAAAAGTTACGAAATCGGCAGACGATTTGAGTTACGCTGCCGTTGAGGAGAGAGTTGCGATCAAATATATCTAATAATTTATATTTAACCGGGATTCAAGTTCATGTTGATTAAGTGCGATTCATTCATCTTCAATGTTTTTCTGAAAATATATGTAGTGTCACATCTCTACTGTAAAACATTAATTCTAGAAAATTTATAGAAAAAACTACATAGCTTATATAAGGTAAAGTGTTTATCTCTCTATATAAAAAAAGTGTTTTGTGATGATGTAATAAATTTATTTATTTATCTCACGAATAATAAAAAGGCAGTAAGTCCTGTTCAATATGATGGCTACAAATTTTTTTTATCCAGCTTGTAATATGTTGAAATAAAATTGAACTACATAATACATGTAGATTACAGTTTTACAATCTGAGCAATGAGCATGAACAGTTGTGTAATTTATACAATGGGGCTTGTGGTCAACTGTTAAGTGGACGGAGGATACCCCTCCCCCCAATTCCTCATAAAAAAATTAATCGTGTAGTGAAGAAAGACGATTAGCTTTTAATTGTTCTGAAATATATTTATCATTTTTCGTTGGTAAGGAAACTCGTTGTGGAAAGATTCGAAAAGGATAACTATACAGTTTCGATTATTTTAATGGGAAGTTACATTTCTTAGCAAATGCTTTCGGTTATAAGCGAGAATTTTTCATTATAGAATTTTCAGTAAAAATGTTTTTTCATTGTACGATGTTTTCAAAAAGGTTTAACTTATTTAATTTCGCTTATAATCTATTAATCTCAAGAACTCTGAAACATTTCGTCAAGATTACTTTGGTATGGGGCGTTTTTTAAGTGATACTTTTAAATTAACCGTCCTATACAATTTTTGCAATTTTCTTCACAATTAGATAAAATTATCACACTGGTAATAACTCAAAGATCACTTAATTTTGCTTTATTAGTTTTCTTTTGATTGCAAAAATACCATTCGTCCCTTCAAAGGTTTTCACCAGTGTTTATTCTTTTTGCATCTATAAAATAAAAGCTAATTTAGTTCAAATATGCTATTATATAATATTCATATATATAGTATATACTATTCATCAATAACATTCTATCAAAAGTCAAAAATTCTGGATATGCATATTACAAAGGGATTTTACAGGAACTGTAGCTTTGCTGCGGTAGCTTAGTATCTTGGCATCAGACTCGGGATTGGGAATGTTTCAATAAAGCCATCGGTTCGGTTCCTGATTTCTCTAAAGATCCATCGTGTACAGCACGCAGATAAATTAAATCTGTCGATGGTCTGTCTTTGCAGGGGATTGGTGTGGACAGTTAAATGCAGGGGCATAACTACCACCGTATCGGCCGTATCAATGATTCCGTATCTACAGCAGCCCCAACATGTGTAAGCAAAATATCCTAAACCAGAGGTCAGCAACTTTTTAGCAGTGACGTGCCAGTCCTATAAAACTAATATGATTCAGTGTGCCACACATTAGGACATATTTGAAACAATTCGATTCCTTTGATAATACATGCAGAGTTAGAGGTCAATGATATAAATTCACAGTTTTATTATTGCATCATTTAAAGATATTCCTTAACATAAAAATATATAGCATAAACTATAACTATTTCTTCAATAAAAATTTTCAAAAATTAAAATTGTACACATATTATATATTTTAAGCATATTTTTTAAAATAAGACATAAACAGCATGAGATACAAATATTCCCCTTCAATATTGTAAAATTTTAAAAAAATAAATGTTTTAACTGTCTCGATGCGCAGCCCTCGATTTCCACGGGCAAAGTACACGTTGCAGAGTTAGCACTACACAGCGAGAGGGTTAATACAAACCTTGTCCCTGCAGTGCTCTTCTTCATATCGTAATATTATGGATATAATGCGTGTCTTTTGATTTGGCACGATTCTGAACATTCAGTTGTTAAGCAGCTTCTGTTTGGACTCAAAATACTTTTTATATGAGAAAAGATTTGTTCACATAGATATGTAAAGCCAAAAGCAGAGAGAAACAGAGTACATGCAGTTTCTCTCTTCAAACATTGAAATCTCGCTAGTAATGACATTCAATAATTAAACAAAATAGCTATAAATTTATCTTTAGAGTTTTATCTTCCAGATTTTTTCATAATTCCGTAAATGTTCATAACTCGGAAGATGTTTGTCAAGTATCAACTTCCATCCAGTCAAAAATTAACAAATTTGTAGAGTAGTGCAGAGTGCCTCTGAAAAATGTGCTGCGTGCCAAATGTGGCACGCGTGCCATAGGTTGCCGACCCCTGTCCCAAGCTATTAAGAGGCTTCAAAAAGGACCTCCAAGAAATTTTGATATAGGGCACACTCAGGACTAGTTCCGCCAGAGGTTAAATGGGTGACTAGCTTAGGCAATTTCAGCACCTAATTGTGCTTCAAAGACGAGACAAAATTGAACCTAATATCCACTTCTTATACACCAGGTTCAGGTATCAACTATTTTTCGTC